>VMDO01004605.1:33372-123102 GCA_007922755.1 Pedetes capensis | reverse complement strand
AGTATTCAAGATCTTTGGAACACCATTAAATAAATAAACACATTTTTGGAATAACCAACAGTGAGAAGAAAAAGTTAATGGCACAGAAATCCTATACCAGGCTCCATGATGCATGTCTGTGGTCCCAGTGTCTCAGAAGGCAGAAGCAGGAAGATCACAAGTTCAAGGCCAGAGGCAGCCTGTTAAATTCAGTAAGATTCTGTCTCAAGTTAAAAAAATTAATAAAAAGGGTCTGGGGGTGCTGCTCAGTGGTACAGTGCTTACAAAGTATGTGCAAGACCCTGTGTTCAATCTCCCAATACTGTAAAAAATAAAATTTTTATCCCATATAATAATAACATAAATCTTCCTTAATCATGAGAAGGATACAGACATCCATATGCAAATGCTTATAAACCACAACTCAACATGACCAGAAATTATCTTCCTCACATTATACTATAATCAATCCATCAACATTATCTGACAAAGAAAGAATTCTATAGCATGCAAAAAAAAAAGTGCCAATGTGTTCCCCCAAAAAGTAACACACAACAGATTTCTGAGCAAAACCTTTTAGGGCAGGAGGTAATAGAATGATGTAGTCTAAGTCCTAAAAGAAAGTAATTGCCAAAAAGATTACTCTACCCAGTTAATTATGTCCTTTAGAAATGAAGAAGAAATACTTTCCAGGACAAACAAAAACTGAAGGAATTCGTGACAAGAAGACCAGCATTATGAAAGGTGTTTAAAGGAGTCCTACATATAGAAGTAAGGACTGGAGTTTAGCTCAGTTGGTAGAGTGCTGCTGCTCCGTGTTTCCTGAGGACTAAATTCTCCTATTAAAAGGTACAGATGTACAGAATGGATATAAACATATAAACCAACAATAGCCAGGTGTGATGGCACACATCTCTAATCCCAGTGACTGGGAGGTGGAGGCAGAAGGATGGCAAGTCAAGGCCAGAGGCAGCCTACATAGAGCCTCTATCATGATAAAAAGTAAAGAAAGGTTTGGGGTTGCATCTCAGTGGTAGGGTACTTGCAAGGTACATACGAGGCCCAGAGTTCAATCCCTAGTCATGCAAGACAAAGCAAAAACCCCACAACAATATGCCACCAATAAGAGAGTTGCTTTAGCTGTAAGCACACACATAGATTGAAAGTGAATTGTTTGAAAATTATATTTAAGGCAAATAGAAACCTGAAGGATTAAGAGTAGCTTTAAGCATATCTGACAAAACAGGCATTTTAAGTCAAAAACTGTAAGACACAAAGGTCACTATATAATAATCAATGGATAAACTCAACAAGAAGATATAACTATTATACATTTGTATATATCTAATGTTGGAGCATTGTAATTTATAAAATAAACACCAGGAGACATAAAGAGGGGATAGGAACGCCTCAATATTATCAATGGACAGATTATCCAGACCAAAAACAAATGATGAAACACTGCAGATAAAAGCGTTTTTATAACAAATCTGTAGAACATTGCATCCAACAGCTGTAGAATACACATTCTTTTCATCACTACATGAAACTTTCTCTAGAATAGACCATGTATCAGTTCACAAAACAAGTCAAAACAAATTTGTAAGAAAACAAAATCATATCTTAATAGAAATGAGATGATTGGTGGGAAGAGAGGGGATGGGGAAGGGTAATGGGGGAGATGAACATGAGCAATGTGTGGAAACATCATAAAGAAACCCATTAAGCTGTACATTAAAAATTGCTAATAAAGATTATATCCTGTATCTTTGCTGATCCCAATGAAATAAAATTAGAAGTCAAGAAAAAATGAAAATTCAGAAATTAATCAATATATGGAGACTAAACAGCACACTTTTGAAGGAATAATGGGATATTGAGGAACTCAGAAGGGAAACAAGAAAAGAATCTTCAAAAGCAATGAAAATGGAAACATAACATACCCAAATTTGTGGGACACAGCAAAAAATGTACTATGAAGGATCAATGAGTACCTACATAAAAATAAAGAAAATAAAAGGGGACAAAAAGATTTCAACCTAACAATGCATCTCAATAATTAAAAACAAAGCAAGAACAAACCAAATCCAAAATTAATACAAGGAAAGAAAGAACAAAGATCAGAGCAAAAATAAATGAATTACAGACTAAAATACAGTTAAAAAGATCAATGAACCAAAAGTTGGTTCCCTGAAAAGATAAAATTGACAAATGTTTAACTAGACCAACCAAGAGCAAGACGACAGAGAAGGCACAAAATAAATGAAATTAGAGGGGAAAAAATGACATTACAACTGATAGCATGGGAACACAAAGGACATTAGGAATTATTTTGAAAAAAGTATGTGCTAACAAATCTTAATTCTAGAAGAAATAGACATCATTTCAGACACATATGACCTACCAAAATTGAACCGAGTATATTTGTTAAAAAAATCTAAGTAGACCAAAACAAGTAATGAGATTGAATTAATAATTAAAAAAGATGCCCAGCAAGAAAAGTTCAAATGGGTCATTGCTACATTTTTGCCAAACATTTAAAACAAAACTACAACAAAAAAACAAATGACAACCTTCCTCAAAGTATCCCACAGAAATGGAAGGGACCAACATTACCATGTAACTAAACCCAAGAAAGATCATAACAAAAAAAGGAAAATCAAAGAAAAATTATAGACCAATATCCATGATGAACATAGATGAAAAATCTTTCCCAACATAGTAGCAAATCATGTTCAACAGCACCTCAAAAAGATCATTCACCATGATCAGGTTGATTTCATTCCAAGGATGCAAGGAAGGTTCAGCTTATGCAAATAAATAAATATAACACCTAACATTAGCAGAATGAAGGATGAATATCATGAACATTTTCACAAATGCAGAAAGGATATTTGATAAAATTTAACATGATTTCATAATAAAAAGCCCTGAAGATATTAATTATACAAGCATTATACCTTAACATAATGAAAGCTACATATGACAAACCCAGATATGGAACAGCTGAGGGTATTTCCTCTAGGATCAAGAACAAGACAAGGGTGTCCACTGTCATTGCTCTTATTCAAAACAATACAAGAGATTTTACTCCAAGAAATTAGGCAAGAGAAATGATAGGTGTACAAGTAGTAAGAGGAGATGTCATAGTGCCCTTATTTGTGAATGATACAATTCTATCCATACAAAAGCCAAAAAAAGAAAAAAAAATCCACTGAAAGACCATTAGAACAGGTAAATGGAATTAGTAATATCACAGGATTCAAAAATCAATATAGAAAAATAGGTCAGTAACTTTTCTACATAATAATAATAAATTTTTCAAGACAGAAATTATAAAAGCAATCTCATCTACTAAATAAATAAATAAATTACTCAGGAATAAACTTAACCAAGAAAGTAAAAGCTCTCTGTAGGGAAAGTGGCATAACACTTAGGAAAGAAATTGAGGAAGACACACAAAAATTAAATGATCTTCCATATTCTTGGATTGTTGTTAGGTGCCATGAAGTTGGTATCTGACTCATAGTGCCCCTACCTACAACAGGTGAAAAACTATTGCCAGTGCTTCTCTGCTATTCATAGGGTTTTCAATGGCAGATGGATTTTTGGGGAGTGGGTTACTGGGTCCTTCTCACAGGCCTACAGCACCTGGTGTTCCCAGATGGTCTCCCATCCAAGTACTAACCAGGCCCGACCTTGCTTAGCTTCCTAGATATGACAGAATGGACACCCCAAAGCTATGGCTGTAGGCATTCTTGGATTGGAAGTATTAAAACTGTTAAAATGTCCATACTACTCAAAATAATGAAGAGATTCAATGAAACCAGCATCAAAATGCCTAGATCTTCATAGAACTAGAAAAATAACTATAAAATTCATATGGAAGCACAAAACACCCCCCAAAAAACAAATCAATCTTGAGAAAAAAACAAAGGTTGAGATGTCACAATACCAGATATCAAGATATACTACAGAGGCATAATAACCGAAACAGAGTGATGGTGTTGCTGTTGTTAGGTGCTATTGAGTCAGATTCAGCTCATAGTGACCCTATGCACAACAAATGAAACACTCCCTGATTCTGTGCCAGGTACACGATCTTATTTATGTTTAAACCCATTGTTGCAGACACTCTGTCAGTCCATCTAGTGGAGGGTTTTCCTTTTTTTAGTTGACCTGCCACTCTCCTGAACATGATGTCCTTCTCTAGGCATTGGTCCCTCCTGGCAACATGTTCGAAATATGTAGGACACAGTCAAGCCATCCTCGCTTCCAAGGAGCACTCTGGTTGCACTTCTTCTAGGACAGATCTGTTGGTTCTTTTGGCAGTCCACGATATATTCAATATTCAACTCCAGCACCATAATTCAAAAGCATCAGTTCTTCCCCTGTCTCCCTTGTTCAATGTCCAGCTTTCATAACCATATGATGTGGCTCAAAATACCATGGTATGAATCAGGTGCATCTTTGTCTTCAATGTGACATCTTTATTTTTCAACACTTTAAAGTGATCTTTCACAACAATTTTCCCAATGCAATGGATCTTTTGATTTCTTGACTGCTGCTTCCATGAATTGATTATAGAACCAAGTAAAGCAAAATCTTGGACAACTTTAATCTTTTCTCCAATCATCATGAAGTTGCTTACTGACTCAGTTGTAAGGATTTTTGTTTTGTTCATATTGAGTTGCTATCCATACTGAAGGCTGTGTTCTTTGATCATTAGTAAATGTTTCAAATCCTCTTCAGTTTCAGCAAGCAGAGTTGTGTCATCTGCATAATGCAGGTTGTTAATGACTCTTCTTCCAATTGTGATGCCATGTTCTTCATAAAGTCCAGCTTCTTGGATTATTTGCTCAGCATAGAGATTGAAGAGGTAGAGGAAAGGATAAAGCCCTGGCACACACCTTTCTTGACTTTAAGCCAAGCAGTATTTCCTTGTGCTGTTTGGATGACTGCCTCCAGGTCCATGTACAGTTTCCTCATGAGTACAATTAAGTGCTCTGTTATTCCCATTCTTTGCAATGTTATCCATAATTTATTGTGATCCACACAGTCAAATGCCTTTCCATGGTGAATAAAACATAGTTAGACATTTTTCTAGTGTTTTCTGCTTTTGGCCAATATCCATCTGATGTCAGCAATAATATCCCTGGTTCCAGATCTCTTCTAAATCTGGGTTGATTCTCTGACATTTCTTTGTCAATATATTGCTGAAGGCACTTTTGAATGATCTTTAACAAAATTTTACTTGTTCATGATATTAATGATGTCATTTGATAATCTCTGCCTTTGGATCCCTTTTTTGGGAACAGGCACAAATATGGATCTCTTCCAGTCAGTTAGCCAGGCAGCTCTTTTCCAAATCTCTTGGCATAAACAAGTGATCTCCTCCAGTGCTGCATCTGTTTGCTGAAACAGCTCTATTGGTATTCCATCAATTCCTGGAGCTTTGCATTTTGCCAATGCCTTCAAGGCAGCTTCTACTTTGTACTTCAGTACCATTGGCTCCTGATCATATGCAGCCTCTTGAAATGGTTGTTCACTTGCAATTATTTTGGTATAATGACTCTATATATTCCTTCCATCTTCTTGTGTTGTTTCCTGCATCATTTAATATTTTCCTTGTAGAATCCTTCACTATTGCCACTCTAGTCTTGATTTTTTCCCTTCAATTCTTTAAGCTTGAGAAAAACAGAGTGTATTCTTCCCTTGTAGTTTTCTAATCTCCATTTCTGTCCTGAAGTGTAATGGTATTAGTGATAGAATAATACTCATATACCTACAAGGAAGACCAGTTAATATGCCTGTTATTCAAATTTACGCACCCACCATTAAGGTCACAAATGACGAAATGGAAAAATTTTACCAGCTTCTGCAGTCTGGAATTGATCAAACATGCAATCAGAATGCACTGATAATTATTGGTTATTGGAACACCAAAATTTGAAATAAAAATAAAGGCTCAGAAGTTGGAAATATGGACTTGGTGACAGAAACAACACTGGAGATCACATGATAGAATTTGGTCAGACCAATGACCTTTTCATTGCAAATACATTCTCTCACCAACATAAAGAGCTACTGTACACATGGAATTCACCAGATGGAACATACAGTAACCAAATTGACTACCTTTGTGTAAAAAGACAATGGAAAAGCTGAATATCAAATGTCAGAACAAGAACTAGTGCTGATTGTGGATCTGACCATCATCTATTAATATGTAGATTCAAACTGAAACTGAAGAATATTAAAACAAGTGTATGAGAGCCAAGGTATAACCTTGAGTATATCCCAACTCAGTTCAGAGACCACCTCAAGAACAGGTTTGATGTATTAAACAATAATGATCAAATACCAGAAGAGTTGTAGCATGACATCAATGACATCATTCATGAGGAAAGCAAAAGGTTATTAAAAAGAAAGGACAAAAAGAAAAGACCAAATTACAAGTCAAAGAAAACTCTGAAACTTGCCTTGAACATACAGCAGCTAAAGTAAAGGAAGTCATGAGGAAGTTAATAAACTAAAAAGAAGATTTCAAAGTGCAGCTCGAGAAGACAAAACCAAATATTATAATGTATGCGATATGCATGTATGGAAATACAAACTGAACCTCATGAATATGTACAATAAATTTACGTTAATAAAAAAATTGTAAAAATGAAAATTACCCATCTTTGGAGAGTAGTTTTCTTGCTCAAGCAGCAAGTCACTGCAAAGTGCAAATTCACTTAGTTATTTAACATTTCCAGTTCAATGTTCCTGCAGCTGTAGCCCTGTGGCATCTGATCCCCTCAGATCTCAGAAGCTAAGCAGGGTCCAGCCTGGTTAGTACTTGGATGGGAGACTGCCTGGGAACATCTGGTGCTGTAGGCTTGGGAGAAGAACTGGGCAACCCACTCCCAAAAATCAATCCACCATTGAAAACCCTATGAACAGCAGAGAAGCACTGACAATAGTGTTTCGCCTGTTGTACACAGGATCGCTATGATTTGGATACCGACTCGACAGCACCTAACAACAACAACAAGTTCAATGTTAATTTATTTTTCTTGCTTAATGTATTATCTTGTTTCCCCTTTTAAGGTAGACATTTCATCTCTGCTTTAAGAAGAAGTTACAGTATATTCAACTGAATATACCATGTGGACATTCTCTAGATCTGAGTATATTCCTCTGAAGTTGAACAGCTTGTCATACTTAAAATTGGATGACACTTTATCACCTTTCATGTAGAGAAAGATCTAGCTGTTTGCAGTGACTTCAAACTTCTAGCCTCAGTCTGATTGGAATATGATTAAATAAGCTTGTGAGAAACACAGAGAGGAACCAAGATGATGATCACATGCCTGGCTTTGGTAATTGGCATGGTGGTTTCACTTTCTTTGAAGGAAAGAATATTACAAAGGTGGATGACTGGTTCATTTACAGATTTGGTCCATGGTCTAATCCATCTAGCCTGGTGTTAAGAACCTTAACAAAGAATTACGAATCACAGATCCCTGACAGACAAGACTGAACAAATATGCAGCTGAAGAAAAGTAAGTGAGTAGAGCACAGGGTGAGAGATGAGTATGAAATGGAATAAAAGGGAAAAACTGGACACAAGCTTTTATTGGACATTACTGCCATTGATTCCCTTCTAGAGGCAATCAGAAGCCACTTAGTAAAAAAAATCTCATGTTTCACTTGTTGAATAAATTGGCAATAATTACTAGAAAATATTAAATTAATTGTGACCAGAAACCTGACGTTAAATGCAGGGATTTTACAGTCATTTTTCTTATTGAAAACACAAATTCAATTTCAAGTATCAGTCTTCGGTATGATAACGTAGTAAATTTATTTGCAGAGTTCCATAATACCAAGTAATATTATGTTATAAGTACATGTTATAATTATTGCACCTTAACTATGCCTAGAAAAATGTACTATTTTAAGCTTTACCTTCTACAGTGGATTATCGAAAGCCCATAAATGAAAGAATGTAGCACATGTAAGAATACAGAATTCCTTGTAATTTATATAAAAAGCAAAACAGAAACAGCTTTAAATATTTCCTATTCACTAAATTTCTTATCTGTTAAGATTTTTATATGATTTTCTTCTGTTTCTGTTTTTCTGAAAATGTATTTTGACTTCTTTTTGTTATATATCATTATTGTTATATAACTAGCATACCAAAGCTACCTTTAAAAATGCATAATTTATTATTTTTAGTTATTCTCCAAATCGTGCATTTACCACCACTATATAACATCAGAATATTTTCCAAACTCTCTGTCCATAAACAAGCCAGCCTTCCTTCCTACTTTCCTTCCTTCCTTCCTTTCAGGCTTTGGTAGCCACTAATATTCTTTACATTTCTGTGAATCCATTTATTCTGGACATTTCATATAAAAAGAATCCTACAACATGTGCTCTTTTGTGATCTTTCCCTTAGCACGATGTTTCCCAGATTCATTCATGATGTAGTATGTATTATTAATATTTCATTTGTTTTCTCTTATTCAAATAATTATTTTAATCAGACTATAGAAGCCATTTGAAATACTATAAAAAATAAAACTGGCAGCTGAGGTTTGAAGTAATCTCTGCATTTATCACTTCATTCCATTGTTTGGGTACAGCATTTTTAAATCTATTTGTCCATAGATGAATCTTGGCTCCATCATATGGTTGTTATAAATACTGCCTCTATAACATTAACGTACAAATTTTCCATGGACACATGCTTTAAATTCTCTTAGGTATTATCTAGAAAGATCTTAATTTTCTACCTTGGCAACAGAAAGATCTTGAGCTCTAGACTCAATGGCATAAATTATTGAGGACTAAATGCTTGTGTTCCCCCCAAATTAATGTGTAGACCCCTCATCCCCAGTGTGACTGTATGTGGAGATGAGACCTCTAGGAATGTGATTAAGGTTAAATGTGTAAGGGTTGGGCCAAGATTTGGTAGCATTAGTGTCCTTATTAAAGAGACAGCAGACAGTTCTCTCTTTCCCTCTCTCCGTGAGCACACACTCAGGAAAGGCCATGTGAGACACAGGGAGAAGCTGGCTGTGTGTTGTCCAGACAGAAAGCCTTCATCAGAAACCAATTATCTGGAACCTTGATCTTGACTTCCAGCCTCCACATGGGGAGAAAATTAATTTCTCTTCAGTCTTGGTCCATTTTCCATTGCTATAAAGATATATCTGAGGTTGAGTTAAATATAAAGATAGGACATTTGGTTCATGGTTTGGGGGTTTGAGGGCATAGCACTGGCATTGGCTTGACTATGGTGAAGACTTCGTGCTGGATGGCATCATGGCTGGAACATAAAGAGGAGAAGACAGGAAGCCAGAGGCTGGCAAAGGGCTAATCTGGGTCCTTTATAGCCACTCCTCCCATGGGAGCTACCTGGGGTTTCACAAGAATGGCCTCAATCCATCTGAAGGCAGAGCCCCCAGTGGCCTAATGACCCTCCACTGGGCTACATCTCTTAGAGGGCAAATAGAGGACCATGCTTCCAACGCATGAGCCATTGGGGAATGCACCCAATCATGTCCAAACCACAGTGGCCACCCAGTCGGTGGGATTTTGTTATAGCAATCAAAGCAATGAAGGCTAATATGGAAACATTGTACCATGATACTTCCAGATAAACCTACTCCTGATCATTCAGTTGATTCTCAGGCAAATTATGAATACTGTATGGAATCTCAGGTGGTAGAGATATGAAAATAATTTTTCCTCACAAAATGGTTGTTGTTGTTGTTGTTAGGTGCCATTGAGTTGTGTCAGACTCATAGCGACCCCATAGGGTTTTCAATGGCTGATTGTTTTGGGATTGTTTTGGGAGTGGACTACCACATGATAAATGGCCCTTAATTTTCAATATTCTAAGTTACATTTACTACAACAAACCCCAAATCTAGGTCTTCATGTTCTGTGAGTTTTGAAGGCTGGGTAAGTCTTTAGAAATTTTCTCAAATACCCTAATCTCATGACTTTACAGGTGGAAAGTGAAATCCTTGTGAAAAGTAGCTGTAACATTTCACATGACCTAGGCACATACCTAGAATAAAATTCTAGGCATTTTGGTCATCTATTATGCTGGTTTGGGGTAAGGAGGATATCTTACTTCTGTAAACTGGGATTACAAGTATGTGCTATGGCACAGCAAATTCACAGATTTTTTAAAATGCCTTTTTTGTTTATAGGTATTTTGAGGATTTCATTCTATGAGGAAATATACATGTAAGATTCTAACATACTTATGAAATCTAATTTACTCACATACTACTATGAAGGACTCTAATGATGCAAATGAATTAATTTAAAATAGTAATTAGAGTTGATAACAAAGTTAAAAGAGATTTCAGTTAATATATTTGACAATTGACTTATGGACTGAGTGTATTTTGCTCATACCATTGTTTATACATAATTTTTAGTTTGTAGGTTGAAGCAATGTTTCCCTCTCTTCATTTTTAAATGAATACAGAGTCTGTTTTCAAACCATATCTGGTTTCTCTAAGCCTGCTATAAATTTTAGTCTTGCAGTATTTAAAATTAGCTGTAGTGCTGCCTAGAAATTTTACCCTAAAGAATTTCATCTGTCTGTTCTCCTTGTTTTAGATATTTGCTTCTGAAAACAGAGAGCTTAGAAAGAGGAATGTGAATCATAATGACATTTTTCACTTGTGTTTTAAAGGAAGATAACTTTTCATGAAAGTTCATTCAGTGAAAATTTACATGATGGAAAATGAGGAATAAACTACTTGCTTTTCTGCGTCATGAAACCCATGTACTGTTTTATGCAGCTATAAAACACACGACAGGTTCCCATAGTGCACATGGGTGGTGAGCAGGTCTACATGGGGCCCCACTTACCCCAGGTGGTAAGCAGCCCACTTGAGCAAGAGCTGGGAAAAGGAAACTAATCTAATCTTTGGGCTTTTGTTCTGTAGAAATGTAGCTGGCCTCTATGCTCCAGCAAAATCCCACTCTGGGGATGGAAGCTTACAGCAGGGGCCTGCTGATGGTTGGAAGGCACATGGATAATATTAAAACCATTTCTTCTCCTACTTGCTTAACTCAAATAAAAATGGATTATTTCAAATTTTGAGCAGAGTCCAAAGATCTGCCTTAAGTAGTATAAGGGAAAAATTCTATATTTCTGAAATAAGAAAATGACTGTTACATTAGACCATTCAGGAAGAATTACAGGGAACGTTTTCTCTCAAAATGTATACTCAGATGCTTACAGGTAGAATTGACTTATTTGTTTAAAAACAAGAGATTTCAAAGCAGGCACAGATCATTTCGAAAGAAAGAGTTTTCAGATGCTGATTTCTTTTCTTGCTGCTGGAATGCTGGAGCACATGGGGAGGAGCACCATTGTGTCAGCTGGTAACCTGGAGGCCATAGACAGCCTGCCAACCTGAGACCCACGTCACAATGTCATCCCATCTGTCTGTTAACTAGCACTCTAGTGTGCAAATTTTAACAACCTTGAGGACGCCATTCTCTGTGACCCCTCCTTGTCCCACCCCCAACTCCACCAGAGCTGATGGGCCAAGCCCTGCCGAGACCTCATAAATCACAAGAAAGACGCAGACTTGAATTTTAACATGAACTACTACTCAGTCCTTTCTAATTTCGACTAATCTTTACCCTTATAACCCCTTTCATTATTCTCTTAATAGCTGTTATGGAAAATTATTTCATGTATTGCAGGTAGTGTTTTAATTAAAAGACAGACTAACAATATTGAAGATTAACTTTTTAATGTTGTTTCATTTAAATACCACTGCAATAATGTTCTCCATTTCAGGTCTCTATATGTATTAGTATTTCTTTTCTGGATTTGTCTCAAACTTTCATTTGTTTTTACCAACATGCCCTAGCCCAAATACCTAACAAATACCTTTTTCCCATAAAAATATTACTATCTGCATTTTATAGAGGGTGGACTGAAGCAGATTTAGGTCATGTTTCTGGCAAAGCCAGCAGGTAGTTGAGTCAGGCTTTCAGCCAGGAAACTTTGTCCAAGAGTTTGTGACAAATTAACCTTTGTCAGATATACTGGCATATTAAAATTTCACATTTCACCCAGCACCATGGCACACATCTAGAATCCCAGCTACTAGGGAGGCTGAGGCATGAAGGTCACTGGGTCAAGGCCAGAGGCAGCCTGTGCAATATAGCAAGACCTATTACAAACCAATGAATAAAAAGGGGCAGGGGTTGCAGGTCAGTGGTGGACCCTTTACCGTCCACGAGGCCCTATGTTCAACCCCTCAGCACTACAAAAAGCAAAAAAACCAAAAGAACAAAAAGCATTGCTTTTAGATATACAGCATACACTTCACAAATACATGTATCAGAATACAATTATGTTTTTGAAGATGTTTTTATTAAATTTTTCTGATTTGTTTTGTCTCAAGTGCTGCTAATAAGAAAAGTTGTATAAAGAACAATAATAACAACAACAATAATACCTGATAACATACTCCCAATACCAGGTACTAGATAAAAAATGTGTAAGGATTATATGGATAAGTCTTAAAGTATTTCACCGTGAATAAATAAGCATGTTTGTGGGCTATAGAAGCACTAGTAAAATTGCTGGCTCTCTATTAAGACAAGCTATTAGGGGTTCATCTATTAAGCCTCTGACTTAAATAGACCAGGCTTTAATTTTGGTGGCATTCAGTAATCAGGTTAATAAAATGTCTTACTGTTGAGAAGTAGATTTTTTAAATCATATTTTTAAAAGCTGAATGTAAACATAAAAACTATTTCTTCAAATGAACAATTTATATTCTCCTCAATGATAAAATTCAATTTCTCTAATCTTTAATTTTTTCTCTTATGTGTTTTTTCTTTCATACCTATCCCCAGATCAATACTGTCAAGCTACAATGAAAATAAATGCAAATATTATTACTCATCTGTGTGTACTGTGGAGAGTCTCCAGATGCTGTGGTAACAGGTCAAATGTTATGTAAAATGCTATGACTTATCTTTGTCAATAACTTCTGATCCCTTTCAAAATAAGACTCTGGGTTCTTATTCCTCTACAGTTAACCCAAGAGGTAGTATAGCCCCCGTACGTACCAGTTCTGCTTGGAAGTAAAGTAGCTTCCAAAAGAGCTAAACACTGAGGAGACAAATCTTCTGTCTCATACGGGAAATTTTAAAATTCTTGTGAATTATAATATTTTTTCCTATCTAAATATTGATTTTGGAGCTCTTAAAATAGACATTGAAATTTCCACTATTGAAATTGTTCCAGTCAAACTAAGCTGAAGCTCAGAGCATCACACATGATCACCAACATTCACCTCATTTAAGATCATATTGATTCTGGTTATATTGAAATGTGAAATGAATATGTCTTATAACAAAACACTGTATTAGCTGTCTTTCCGTGTGTTAATTAGTACACATTACATTGAACATCTATTGTCTGCCTATGTATACCCATGTGTCTCAATGGAATGTACTTCTAACCATGTATTATTCACTATGATATGTACATTATCAATTAACATCATACACTATTTTTAGAATTCCTGTCTTTTTATTAATTATAATTTAAAAGTAAATCCACCTGTAGTATATGAGTTATCTAAGATGAGAGTAAATACAAATATGAAATTTAAAAATAGATTTTTCTCCTCTTAGAAATCTACAGGTAAAAATTGTAGTACATACATATTACTGTTGCAAGAACAATACAATTTAATCAATAAAAATATTTACACATTTACACTCACTTATAATGAATTATTATTGTATTTTTCTCTCTTTCTTTCTTTTTTTTTTCCCCAGTACTAGGGGTTGAACCCAGGGCCTCATGCTTGCCTGCTTTGCAACTGCTGTACCACTGAGCTGCACCCCAGCCCATTTTGTTTTTTAACTTTTTGAAGACAGGGTCTCACTAAATTATGCAGACTGCCTCTGATCTTGAACCTGCAATCCTCCTGTCTCTGCCTCCCAAGTCACTGGAATTACAGGTATGCACCACTGGGCCTGGCTTTATTATTCTATTTTTCAATCAACTATACCAGGATATCAGACCAACACTTGAACAAATTATAGAGAAACAATTTTTTGCTCTGAAACATCATGTATTATTTCAACATAAGATATGAATACATTATTGTCTATTTCACAAATTTAAATTGGGATAATTTGGATTAGCTTCATGAAGTATATTTTCTTGACCAAGAAAACAAAATTTCTTTATCTGGAAAAAAAATTCTCCTTAAAGTATGGGAATTGTATTTATTTTTAGAGTTTCATTCTAACTTGATGAAGATTTTTGCTTGAATGCCATCTTTTAAAAATTATTGTAATTTTTAAAGCAATCTCCAATTTGTAGAAAATTTGAGCCAGAAGTACAGAAAGTTTCTGTCCACCTCCTATTCTTCCTGGTCCTCTTTTATCCAATTTATCCTATTATTAACTAATTTATCCTTGTTGTTGTTGTTGCTAGGTGCCCTCGAGTTGGTATCTGACTCATAGCAACCCTCATAAGGTTTTCAATGGCTGACTGTTTGAGGATTGCCTTGGGAATGGATTGCCAGACCCTTCTCCCATTTTTGCAGGTGCTAAGAATTGAACTCGGGACCTCAGAGACTGCAGGGCAGTGCTCTACCAACTGAGCTAAATCCCAGCCCAATTTATCCTAATCAATCCTAATTTATCCAATTATTAACATCTTGCATTCATATGGTACATTTCTTACAATTGATCAGCCAATACTCATAGCTTATTATTAACTAAAATGGACAGCTAATTGGGATTCGTTCTTCATATTGCACATTCCATGGCAAGTGCATAAGGATACACATCTCCTGTTACAGCATCATAGTGAGCAGTGTCACTGCCTTAAAAACGCCCTCTGCTCTGGTTATTCACCCCTCTTTCTCACTGTCTTCAGGGTTGTGCTTTTCCCAGAAAGTTACACAGTTGGACTCCTACAGTGAGTAGACTTCTCAGACGGCCTCTTTCACTCAGCAATGTGCATTTAAGTTCCCTCCATGTCTTTTGGGAACTTCCTAGCTCCTGTCTTTATATCACTGATGAATACTGTGGCATTCAGATGGGCCATATTTTATCCACTCATCTGCTGAAAGGTATCTTATTTGCTTCCAAGTTTGACAATTGTGAATAAAACTACAAACGTTCTTGTACAGGGTTTTTTTTTTTTTTTTTTTTTTTTTTTTTTTTTTTTTTTTTTTTTTTTTTTTTTTTTTTTTTTTTTTTTTTTTTTTTTTTTTTTTTTTTTGTGTGTGTGTGTATGTAAGTTTTCAACTCATTTGTATAAATATCAACAGATGTAGGTGGTAGATTTTATGGTCAGAGTATGTTTCGTTTATTAAAACCCCACTAAACCCAAGGTGATTGAACCATTTTCCATTCACACTGTCTAGGAGTAAGGACAGTTCTTGTTGACACACATCCTCACCAGCCTTTGCCATGGAAATTCCATTTCTGATCCCCTTTCTCATCTATCCCTTTCCATTCATTATGTTACCTCCAGGGGCCACTATTTGATTTTGCAATCCCTGTTCTTTATACTACATTTTGTTAATGACCTCTTAAATTCAATAGTGACATTTTTTAAAAATTTGAGATCTGACCTCGAGGTATAATTTTTCTAGAAAGTAATTAATATGTATCAAAGTCAATATGATCATTTAGCAACTGAATAGCAGCATCTCCATATGGAAATGTGCTGTTTTTAGATTTAAATACCAAATAAATACATATAATTTCATTAGTTGTGCATAAATCCACCAGTATATATTAGTAAGAAACAAAGAAAGAATTATCAAAAGAGATGCAACTACCACAAAAATCCCACTTATTTAGTAGTCTATATTTAGTTTAGAACTTACAAAAGAGCAACACATAAAATTTATTTATTTGATCATAAACTGATGTTCTTAATAAGTTATTGAACCTATTGTAGGGCAAGCACTTCACAAGGCACTAGAAGAAAGAAAATCAAGAATGCTGAAAATTACCTTTCTTAGAAAGCTATGGTGAATTTTATAATTCTCTTAGAAACTCTTTTCCTGATTTTTTAATGTAAAATATTAGTTGAGACTGTCATCCCAAGCCACAGAGGAATTCTCTTTATTGAGGCATTTCCCCCTCAAACTGCATTTTTCAATGTGCATTTATTACCTAGCAACCAAACCATAAAAAAACTAATGTTAGATTTTAGACTGATAGGGGCTTTTTTGGTATGTATAGTATAAAATATTTTTTATGATGAAACCCACAGAAATTTCCTCCACCATAACAAAGGATTTAAGAATTATTGTACAAGCTTGCTCACTTCAGGAAAACACATTTTAGCTTTCAGGGATTTCTGATTGACATTCTTTGAAATGCTGAAAATATCACAGTAGTAAATGATACCTTACAGACTCAAATCATCTTTTCATCTGTAGAACTATAGGCCAACGTAGAATAAACCTTCCTGTGACAGTGTCTACGCCCCGCTTGGTATTAAAAGATAACATCACTTTGGATCATGGTAGAAGCCTCAGCAAAGACAGGCAGCAAGAGACACTTACCCTGGGCAATGCTTTCCATTTGACTTTCCTTGGATACGTGTACAGTCTTGTGAAACTCATTTGCTTACATCTAAGACTGAGTGACATCTGTCTTAGGACCTCAAGACAGTTCACATTAACCTTGAGAAGTGATGTGCTCACTAATCGACACCTTGGTTTCTAAAGTTATGCTAAGCTAAGCTGAAATCATGACTCTATCCCAGCTGGGTGACCTTTGATGGCTTGCTACTTAACACTTTGTGCCTGGGTATCTTCATTTTACAAATGAGAAATACAATACCACCTCTCTCGTAGGATTATTTTGAGACTTAACTGAGGTGATTCATATAAAGCATGCAAATATTCAATACATGGTAACTATTATTATGGGATTCACCTGTCCTTGTGGAGGGTCACACACTTAATCAGGACTTTGATCTTGCCTGGTCATCTTTGAAGTTACTGTACACTGACTTTTCCACCGTTTCTGAGTGTGGCCTTTGAAGAGCTTTCTGCCATCTTCGAATACTCGGTTTTACCTTTCACTTTCACTAGGTGACCTTCCAGAGTACTGAACTCAAACAATTGCAGCTTTCTGAAAAGAAGTCCTTCAAAACTCTTTTCCTTTTAAAGTGCCTCTGGGCCACTGTGCTGCTACCATGATAACTTTGCTCTCAGTGTTTAGGAAAACATTCTATTTTTTATTAAAGCTATTGCATTTATTGTTTTGATTTCATTCTTTCCTCCCTGTTCTTAGTCTACCAAGGGTTTATTCTCCTGTTAGCAATTGTATAGCCTACAATTTCTCCTGGTTCATTCCTTTTAACCAGAGTGATGGACACCCAGCCTTCTGGGGGCAGTGCCACTTCCTAGGTTTTATAGATTGGTTAGTGTTGTTATTATTTAGTGTCTGCTTTGACTCTCACCAATGTCCTCACTTGAACAAGTTACAAAATCATCCTATTACAGGCTATAAACACACCTGCCTTCCTTTGACCCCAGGCAAATGTGGGCACACACACACACATACACACACACATTGTGTAACACTACTATCTGATTCTGCCATGATTCCTGCTTTCATTTTTCCCAATCTGTTAAATAGCTTCTCTTCCTCCTCTAACCCATAAATGTAGACATCACCCAGTGCGATCCTCATCTTTCTTTCCTTTGCCCTCTTCTTCCTTTTCTTTCTTCTTTTTTCTCTCACTCCTGTGTTTCAAGCACTCCCTTTCTGTCTAGAATACTCCTTTATATTTTTCTATTTCCAAACACTCTACTGAATCTTGGTCCTAAATTTTAACTCCTTGCTCTGTCTTCCTCTGTCATTCCTGCTCTTCCCATCCAAGTCAGATTTTCAGTGTTTTAAGTGTAGAATAAAAAAAAAAAAAAAAAACACTATTTCTGGAGTCTCTTTCTCTTTCTCACTCTTACTTTGCTTCCAGAATAATTTCTCTGAAGGTCTGATTTCATAAAGAACAAAACTTTCCAAAGACTCTTTCTGAAATTCAAGGCCTTTCATAAAATGGCTCAAAGTTATTTTCAAGCATTTCTTTGTAGAATCACACCTAGTAGGATTCAGTTTTATCCCTTTGTGTTTGAGCATATCTTGGGATTTTCTTAAAGAGAATTGAATATGTTTTGTTGAGGGAGCATATAGGATAGGAGATTTACAGATGTTTATGAATAAGTACTTGTAAATCTTAAGAACTTCTGGCCTAGCATATGAATGGAGCCAGGTAGTCTGAACAATTAAATGTCTTAGTAATATCTAATGCTTTGAAGAAAAAGAGCACTGTAAGTGTTCACAAGTTGTAGCTACAACAGCAAAAGCATTTTGTAATGCTAAACGATGTGAACATGCTGAATTGCACCCACATGGATGTTTACTGACCAGGAGAACTTTTGCTGGAAAGGCTGGTGGTACCTGCATTTGTTGACATAGTGAATACTCTCTTATTTCCTTATTTGACTTTCAAGGGACTGTACTTATGCTGAAGATGTAGGTCTGAGGTAGAATACTTGCCTAACATCCATAAGGCCCTAGCTTTGATTCCTAGCACCAAACAAACAAACAGATAAAACAAAACAGGCCTGAGGATGGAGCAGGGTGGTAGCATGCTTGCCTAGCACGAACAAGGTCCTGGCTTTGGTCCCTAGCGATACAAGAAAACAAAAGCATTCTCTTACAGTTTATCTCTCAATTCATTGCCTATTTTTATTTAGTTTTAGTTGTTACTATTTCCTCACACAGCATTTAGTCCTTGTTGTCAAAGTGTTGCCCCAACTGTTATTCCAGAGACTCATAAAGTCCCATAATTCAAATGGAATCCAGATAGTAAGTACCCCACAACTGATAATTATAGCTCTGAATTCTCTCTGGAGATCCATAGTAATAAATACTGTCTCAAGTTGGATATCTGGAAAGCTTTTCAGAATTAACAGGTCCAAAAGCCAAGCGTTAATTATAGTGTGCTTGCCAAATAAACAAGCAAACAAAAACTATCCATGCAGTCTTACAAGGCAGTAAGTGTTGCTACCTTTTAATGTACAGAAAACCTTCCACAGTCCCATATCTATTACAGAAGAGAACTTCCTGAAGGAGCTACCTTCAGAACATAAAGAAAACACTGTTTCTACCCCACCTTACCCCACAACCATTTTTATGAACAACTCAAACCTCCTGTCTCCTCTTCTGCACTCCTAATCTCTGAAAATTATTCTCCTCCTACCAGCTAGCACATTTTCTAAACAAGCATATGAGGTTATTCATTCACTTTTTCAAACCTCTGGAAGACTTCCCTGCATGATGAGAATAAAACCAGAGCCCTCACCACATCCCTGAATGTCCTGCAGAATCCTGACCCACTCATTCTTTGAATCTCTCTGCAACATCTCTCCCACAAATCACTCGGCTCCTCCCTCAATGTCATTACTGCAGCATCTAAGGAACAAGGAATTGTTTCCTTTTCTTTCTCCATACATTTTCAGGTTTGGTCTGTTGCTTCCTTCAGATCCTTGCTTATGTATCTTCTCATTCTCAAATAACTGTAAATTCATCATTATCCTCCATCACTCTCCATCCATCCTTCACTATGCTTTCTTTTTATTCTTCTAATTCATTTTAACCTGGACTTATTGTCCATTAAGTCTTCAATAAAATATAGTTTCTTTATGGAATTTTATCAACCTTAGTCCACAAAATATTAACAATACTGATAATCAGTGACTGGCAGCTAGTAGATTCTAATACATGTTTTTTGAACAAATGTTAAATGAACTATGAATGATAGACTTTCTTTAAGATGTATCATGAATTTCATCACAAAATGTATGTTATACAAAGTGCTATAATATACTCAGTGTATAATTTCATGAAATGTTTATTACAAATTAGTTTGATGAAAGATCCATTATAAATATTGAATGTAGAGTTTAGAAAAACTATAAATGATCAACAACTCATATGCTACTAGAAGTCTTTTCTGTATATTCTAAGTTTACCTTTCCATAACTTAATTCTTGGGGCCCAATGTCTAATAAGATAGTCAAAAGCATAAGAAAACTATTTTGTATTTTCATCTATTTATTTATTAAAAATATATTGAATTATCTATGCTCTGGATCTCTCTTTTTCTTTTTCTTTTTTTTCCTCTCTCTCTCTCTCTCTCTCTCTCTCTCTCTCTCTCTTTATTTTTATTTTTCAGTACTCGGGGTTGAACTCAGGGCCTCCCACTTGCATGCTTTGCAAATACTATACCACTGAGCTGCACTCCCTAGCCCATTACTTTTTGAGACAGGGTCTCACCAAATTACACAGACTGCCTCTGGTCTCGAACTTTTGATCCTCCTGCCTCTGCCTCCTGAGTCACTGGGATTACAGGTGTGTCCCACCACACCCCGCTTATGCTCTGGATCCCAGTGATTTCAATCTATTCATTTTAGTTTACCTTTAAAATGACTCCATGATGGGCAATTCATAATTTTTCTGTACTTTATTGAGAAAATATTTTCTTTGATGAAAACAATTTCCTATACTTCTGAAGCCAAAGAATGATAAGATAAAGCTGTTCTAACACAGGACACATGATATCTTTTCTCAGAGACTCTTGACATAGCCCCCCAAATTACCCATACCATCAGAGGTCAGATTAATTTGTCTAGTTATATTTTTCCTTTTAAACAATTAATATGCAGAATATCTTTATCCCTTCCTTGAGCTCAGTGCTCTCCGCATCTTCACACTTAAGCATTGCCTCGATTTCCATTCCTTCCCTGAACTTCATATATTTCCAACAGCAGTCACAGGAACAGGAAAGGTCTGTACTGTGTGCCTACACATTATTTGATTATAAAAGTAAATGTCTTTCAAATTTTGACAAGTAAAACAGTTCCCTGATATGTGTCATATCAGTTTGGCTTTCCCAAACTACTTTATTCCCAGCAATGAAAAATTATATATAACTATTTTTATGTATAAATATCTTTCTTGTAGCACATGGGAAATCCTAAGGGCCTCTAGCATGTAGGGTATGCCATGGTCAGTTAGCAGCTTGACAGTGTGTGATTAACTGAAATGCACTGATAAAAAAACATTTTGATCCAAGATGAGTCCAATCTTGAGGTAGCAGCAAATAGCAGGGGATAGGAAGATCTTCTACTGCAGAATTTTTATGAGTTAAAGCGGAGTTCAGCCAGCCTTGGAAAAAATTACTACAATAAAGAACCACAATCATAGGCATTTATAATAGCTGCTGCAGATTATATTTTGATTCTCTTGGTACATGATATGCATGAGATTATTGGGTAGTAACTGCACTGGATTTCCTCTTGTTCTTTTGATGCTCAGATGCAGGAAGGTAAGGAAAGATCAGTGTACCCTGTGTTCTGGTGAGCAATACATAATTAAGGTTTTTTCCCCACTACATTCTTTTTCAATTATGTATGTTATTTCCTGCTTGGAAAAATTGAAACAATAGAAACTAACCTCAGTGTGATTTGTAGTCATGTTGAGTTGATTGTCAACTACCAGAAAAGTCTGCTGTTCATTTGGAACAAATGGCAGTCAAGTTACTCCTCATTCTTTTTTATTCATATAGCCATCCACTGAGTACCAGTAAGTGCTGGGTTGTGTAAAAAGACAAATAAGGGCACTAACTTCATGCAGTTTATGTAAGTAGATTAATAGCTATAGAGATTTATAAGTATTGATCATTAATCAGCTACTATAAATTGTTTCGGAAGTGTTCTGGAATTCAGTTAATATTGTATTTTATGACAAGTGTTTACCACTTCAGTTAATCTATTCCTTCTTCTTTTTCCCCCTCAGCAAATATTTGAACAATATTTCCCAGCCTCTCTTATGAGTAGCTGCATTAGTAAGCATTCTTCAGGTAAAGATATCCAATAGGACATATCCAAGGAAATGAGGTTATTATGAGGAATTGGTTCACATGGTTATAGAGGCTGAGAATTCCCAGCGGCATAGAGTCGACCAAAGAAAGTGAGTGGTGAAGTTCATCTGAATCCCTGACAGCAAACCAGACCATGTTAATCCCATTCCAATGACAGGAGATGAAATGTCCCAATTCAAGCAGCCAGATGGGAAAAGCAGAGCAAAATCCTTGTTCTCTCACCTTTTGCCCCACTTTGGTCATCAGTGGGTCGGAGGATGGCCATCTGCATTGGTGAGGGCAATTACTTTACTGAACTCAATTATTCAATTGCTAATCTCATCAGGAAACTCCCCCATGGACATGTTCAGTTTAATCTGAGCACCCTCGACCTGTTCAGGATGGCACATAGAGGTATGTAGGTATGTTGGGTATGTTAGGTATGCTGGTAGACTAATTTTTAAGTGACAGTACATGGGCAGAAGTTGCGTTGCATGACTTACAAACTCGATCCATGAGAAGCTCCCATAGAGGATGCCCCTGATTCTTCTTTCTCCCATATTGATGCAAAAAGAACGGTAACATTGGAAGTTATAATGTTGTAGATGGTAGAGCCACTGTGTGAAAGAGTCTGAGTCTCTGAATTAGTCCTTGGAAGAAAGATATCCATGCTTAGCGGCTACAATTCTGTTCTTCACATGGACAAGAAATAAGCAACTGAGATCTTAAAGTTGAATTTCAAAATGATTAGTGTTATCTTATTAATAAATTGTGCTTACTTTATCCTCCTCTATATGGAATACCATCAAAATCCCACAATATTTAGATTCAGGATGCAAGAAAAATTATTCTTTATGTAGTTCATTGAATGGAAAGTCACAGAATGCTTTTAATAACTAGTGAAGGAGAAAAGGCAAGATAAATGCCTGTGATCTTCTATAGGAAACAAAGGAAAACTTGAGAATTCAGATTTGAGGCCTGAGGAAGAGCAATAAATGAAAGCACTCTGTGGGTCTTCCTGCATTTCTAGAATGAAAGCTCCTTGAGAGAAGGGAACTTGAGTCTAGTCCCTCATTCATCCCTATGTATTCCAGATCCTGAAACTAAGGAGACACTTCCTAAAATTTGTTAAGTGAAACTGTGAATTTCTAATACTCCAAGTGTCTCAGCCTAATCATGATAATGTCCCGAAGAACAGAGGGACATCCAAATATGACAATTGATTGTAGATTTTATCCTAAGTGCTAATAAGTCCTCCCATTTCCAGTGAACATCCTTAAGCATTTGCAATACCCTTAATACAGCTAATCATCAGGAATTCCGACGAGCTACACCAAGACTAGCATCAGTTTCTTATTTCAATGTTCAAACCGTCATTTAAGACATTTTTATAACACTGGAGGAGGGAGGAGCAATCATGAAACACGCTGACAGTGACAGAGGAAGGGCAGAGTTTAGAGACTGAATCAGAAGAAGAGAACCGCAGAGCACACCGTATAAACATCCCGTGAGCTCTAGGTAAAGAGGGTCAAAACCAGCGCTACATCTACCAGTGCTTGTCGTTCACCTGGGCTTCCATGTATTCCTTGAATTCTGTCATAGGTGTATACCTACTTTGGGTGGTGGTGGTTTAAAATACATATGCTTTTTAAAGATATCATATATTTTGTGACGCTAGCACTTATAGTGATGGTAGTGGATGATAAACCTCTCTAGCAGTGTCTTTAGAGTTTTCTCAGGCCTCTGGCGCATGGGAAGTAGGACCCTAGGAGTTGGTTGTGTTTATTCTCAGATTCTGATGTAATATATATTATAAATCCAGAATAATGCACAGGTGAGCTTTGTATTACACAGAGGGGGAGTAAGGTAGGCGCGATTCTCTCTCCTAAATTACCTTCCCAATCTTCTCTTATACAGACAAATGTCCACAGGGTACTGAAAATTCAGGAGGAAATGCTATGTTGACAAAGGAAGTTGAACACATATGTGCTGCTAGTCACCTGCCCCCTTCTCCTTCATTTTTATAGATGTTATAAAATTCAGGTTGCGTATATCAGAAATGAATGATTACATGAAGGCTTTATATTTTTGTGCTATTTCTTTTTGTTTATTTATTGTTCTATTCTATTCTATTCTCTTTGGTGTTTTTAAATATGCCTGATAATCCAGTAAAGTAATTTTGCAAGGTAGGTTGTCCTGTGGACAAATCTTATAAATTTAATGAAGCATTACTGTGCAACTGTTTGTATACACTAAAACCCTATGAATAGCAGAGAAGCACTGCCAATAGTGTTTCACCTGTTGAAGTTAGGGTTGCTAGGAGTCAGACCCAAACTGATGGCACCTAACAAGAAGCACTTCTCTTAAGAGACCACATCTTGAAGTAATTTTAGCCACACCATTCTCTACCTTTGGTGTAGCTGGAAATGATGGGGAAAGAGAAAGCGTCTATAATCTGATGATGGAGTTTCAGTTCTTTGTCTCAGGTCATGACTTCCATAACTTTATCTTAGATTCTCCCCAGTCCTTGGTAAGAGAAAATCCAGAGAGGCCTGAGAGGGGAAAATACCCTTCCTCTAGATGGGACCAGTGTCCCATACTGTCTTTTCCTAGGACAGCAGGCTTTGGTGAAGAGAATTCTCTGGACACGATTCACGGTTGTTACTCTTCTTCCACAGCCACATGTATGAGATAATTCTCCATCTTCACCATGGAAACCTGGTTGGTTTCCTGTAGGTAGACTCAAGGTGAACTTTCCTTCTTACGCTAGTCCCCTGAGCAACTCCCTTATGCTGTTCCACATTCAAACTCCAGCACTTCATTATCGGCAGCACTAAGGGATTTCTAATATTTCGATCTCTCTTGTGGCATCTGCTGTAGGCAAGCTGATCTTGGCCGTGTCTTTGAATTTGGCTCTTTCTGTATTTAAAGCTTATTTGCCTTGCAAGCTGGTTCTCTTGCCCTGAGTCCAAGAAAGAATGAGCTCTCTCTTGTTCTAAGGATAGGAATGATATTTTCAGTATCTTTATAAGTCAGAGCTAGAACAGATAGCCTGCATAATTTTAAGTAGGTTTTTTGAGTATATAATGTTTAGAAATTTCTTCAAATCTGAGTCAGCCCTTGTTTATATCATGAATCTGACAATCCATATCAAGGGCCTTTTAGACCTCTCAATGGTTTGGATTAGCAGCCCCTGAACATCCATTGTTCCCCAGGGTGGTAGTGAGGGAGGCACTGTGGACACCAAAGAGATGAGGCCGGGTCACCTCACTGGGGGCATAATCTGGAAGGGGGTTGTTGGACCTTCGTCAGTTCCTCTCCACTTCTCTGTCTGGGATATGAGCGCAGGCTCCACATGTCCTCCTGCCATGCCATGCCATACTCACTTGAGCCCCAGGCAGAGGGGCTCCCCAGTCTTAGACCTGAACCTCCAAAGCTGTGCCAAAATAAAACTCTTTTTTGCTTCATAAGTTGTCTGTGTCAGGTATTTCATTAGTGATGTGAAGCCAATACAAACATCGATTTAAATAGTCATACATTTCTCCCCTTAGTATTTGATGAATTATATCAATTTTTTTGTTTGCTTTTCCAGCACTTGAGGGGTGAACCCAGGGCGTCACACATACTCTGCAAGTGCTCTGCCACTGAGCTCTGCTCCTGGCCCACTTTGTGTTTATTTTTACTTTCAGATAGGTACACAGTCTGCCTCTGGCCTCTAGTTTGCCATCCTCCTGCCTCAGCCTCCTGAGTCCCTGGGACTAGAGGAATATGCCATGGCACTTTCGTATACCAACTTTTTAATGTTAATCATATTTGAATTGGGGGGGCTACATGATTATCATATATTTTGTAGGTTCAGTTGCCAATATTTTATTTAGAGTTTTTTCTTCTGTGTTAGTTGGTAAAATGGGTTATTTGATTTTCTTGTTGTTGTTAGGTGCCATCAAGTCGGTATCTGACTCATAGCGACCCTCATAGGGTTTTCAGTGGCTGACTGTTTCGGGATTGCCTTGGGAGTGGATTGCCAGGTCCTTCTCCCATTTTTGCGGCGTTGGGAATTGAACTCGGGACCTCAGAGACTGCAGCGCAGCGCTCTACCAACTGAGCTAAATCCCAGCCCTTGACTTTCTTAGTATGTCTTTATCTAGTTTTAGAAAGTAATTTACAATCATCTGATAAAATATGCTTGTTATCGTTAAGTTTTTAAAAATTTTCTAGAATAATTTTACAATTTACAAATTAACTATTCCTTGCAAATTTGGCAGAATTGTGCAATAATATTGTTTTGACTAAAGGGCTACTCTTTTATCATTAAGCTTGGTGTTTTAATTGTAAGTGAATTGATCTAGAGACCATGGCCCTCACCTTCTCCTTCCTCTCCTACCCACGAGCTATGGCCTCAGAATATGTATTGTTCTCAAAGATACAATTGGGATAATAATATGAATGTCTATCCTGAAACTTATTGGGAATATTAAATAAGAAAATTTACGTAAACCATTTAATGTAGTACCTACCTATATTCAACATCACTCAGTAATTGTCAGACATTATTTAAATTAATAAGAATCTACTTCAGCTCCCAACCATTACTTTATATGACTAAATAAAACCTTAAACATAAGGTGTTATCATATATTTAAGGTGATTATAATTTTTGCATTTAATATTTATATATTAATTAATATTAATATATGTAATTATTTTGTTTTTATGTTCTATGTGCAGAGCACACTAGCTATTTGACATATAGGTGGGTTGCATAAGTGCATGAACAAGGCTGGCTATACCTGTAATATAATAAAGGTAACAGAATCTTTAATTCAGGAATGCAAAATTGTCCTTACTTTTTAAAAAAGATTTCTTTAAAATGTAGATAATTATTCTGAATGACTGCAACTTTATTATTTTTAAATCCCATATTCAATTTTTATTTTACCTGCCTCAAAGAATGGATTATAAGAGCTTTCAACACCATGACTTCCGGTAGAAAATTTACAATTGATTATTACTAATCTAAGCTGTAAGGCTTTCGTGCATGGTTTGAGGGAAAGCTTAATGGGAGGTAATTTGTTAGACTCCAGTCTCATTAAGGAATTATTGGAAAGACAGAATTGAAATACCATTGTTGTTGTTGTTAGGTGCCGTTGAGTCGGTATCCGACTCATAGCAACCCTCTCTCCAACAGGGGAAACACTATTGTCAGTGGTTCTCTGCTGTTCATAGGGTTTTCAATGGCAGGTTGATTTTTGGGAGGGGGTTGCCAGGTCCTTCTCCCAAGCCTACAGCATCTGTTGTTCCCAAGCGGTCTCCCATCCAGGTACTAACCAGGCCCGACCCTGCTTAGCTTCCGAGATCTGACAGGATCGATGCCACAGGGCTACAGCAGCAGGGTGAAATACCATAGCTATTTAAAATAAACATTATAAAATAAAATAGCAAAGACATTGGCTATTTGTATTTATTCCTGTCCCTTCCATAATATTCTTCTCAATTATTAAACATGTGGCATTTCTCTGCCACTTCTGTTAGTCAGCTAAGTATAACATTGATACGAATATTGGTAAGAAGCATTGGTTTCTGTTCATCATTACATACTACCTCAGTCCTAAATGTCAATATGTTTTTGACATTTCAGGAAGCATGCTCATGAATTTTCTTTTAAATAGATATTGAAGTAGCTCTACACAGGAAGCAATTTTTATTTTTGTGGGATAAAACACAAAAATTTTTTAGCTACCTGAAAGCTTGCAACATTTGTTTAAAACATGGTAGACTTGTCATGTTGGAACAGGACCTCATCCTCAGCAATGCAAACATCAGCCAAACATCATACAGTAGCCCCAAAACTATGACACTTAGAGTTATGATTTTCCTTTATTTAAAAACATAAGAATCCAATAATATCAGAAGTTTGTGCCAATTCACCATTTGTCAAAATAATGTTTGGATCATAGAATATTATAAAATTCATGAAGAATTTGAATTCTAGAGATTACAGACTTTCTGCTGATTTTTTTTTTTTAGGAATTTCATTTAAAAAGGAATTTTTTTTTCTACATTAGGACCATCAGCACTCTCAGGTTGATGTTGTTGTGGTCGGGTCTGACTCATGGCAACCCTATGTACAATAGCACGAAACAGTCCCTGATTCTGTGCCAGGCACAGGATTTTACTTATGGTTAAACCCATTGTTGCAGACACTGTGTCAATCCATCTAATGGAGGGTTTTCCTGTTTTTTGCTGACCTGCCACTCTCCCAAACATGATGTCTTTCTCCAGGGGTTGGTCTTCCTGACAGCAGGTCCAAAGTACCTAAGATGTAATCTAGCCATCCTTGCTTCCAAGGAGCACTCTGGTTGCACTTCTTCTAGGACAGATCTGTTGGTTCTTTTAGCAGTTCATGGTATATTCAATATTCATGTTCAGCACCATAATTCAAAAGCATCAGTTCTTCTCCTGTCTCCCTTGTTTAATGTCCAGCTTTCACAATCATGTGGTGCAACTGAAAACACCATGGCATAACTTAGGCACACCTTCATCTTCAATATGACATCTTTACATTTCAATACTTTTAAACAGATCTTTTGCCAAAGCTTCTCCCAATGCAATGCACCTTTTGAGTTCTCAGCAGCTGCTTCCATTGGTGTTGACTGTAGAACCAAGTAAAATAAAATCTTGACAGCTTCAGTCTTTTCTCTGTTTATCATGAAGTTGCTTCCTGAAGTCAGTGGTTAGCACTTTTGTTTTGTTGACGTTGAGGTGCAATCCATACTGAAGGCTGTGTTCTTTGATCTTCATCAGTAAATGTTTTAAATCCTCTTCACTTTCAGCAAGCAGAGTTGTGTCATCTGCATAAATGCAGTATGTTAATGAGTCTTCCTGTAATCAGGATGCCGCATTCTTCATTAAAGTCCAGCTTCTCAGATTAGTTGCTCAGCATAGAGACTGAAGAGGTACTGTGAAAGGATACAGCCCTGACACACACCTTTCTCAACTTTAAACCAGGCAACGTTTCCTTGTTCTGATGGAACAACTACCTCCTGGTCCATGTACTTGGATAAAGAAAAGCATTACAAGGAATTTAAACCTAACAGGAAGAGTGAATGATTGATTGATTAATTGGTTTGATAAAACACTTAATTTTTATTCTGTGCCAGGCACTATTTCTCAGTGTTTTATAAATATTAACTTATTTACTCCCCATGACAACCATATGAGTTGGTTCTTGTTATTATCCCATCTACTGAAGGAAAATCTGAGATAGAAATTGCTCCAAAAAAAGACATTAAGAAAATATTAGATGTGGGACTGAACTCAGATTTGCAGCTAACTTCACGGAACACTTTCAGTCTCATTTCTGCAATATGTTCTAGAACTACCAGAAATGGATGTAAGTTGAGGACTTAAGGGCAATTTGAAGAGGCCATCTTTCTTCAATATTTCCTTGTTTTTAAGTACAATGACACAAGATCTTCTTCTGTCCTATTTTTTTCAAGAGCCTTAGAATTCATGAAAAATCTCAGAAAAGCATGTGACTACCTTTTGCAGCAGAGTTCAAAGACATAAACATTTGAACTGCAGTTTCTAATAATGCAAACAAAATTCTTTCTATGAAGTATTTGTTCAATCTCCTTTGCAAGATGAATATAAGCCTCTTTGGTATGAAATCAAATCACGTATTTATAATAAGTCTAATTTTATGCTGAAGGCAGTAATGTGATTCTCCTGTGTGACTTCAGGAGCCTGGTTATCCTGTGAATGCGTTGATGACAATGGCTTCCTTCATCAGCTCTTGGCCTCTTTAGGAAAATCTCTGGAAATCTCTGCACTCAGTCCTGGGTCTGAAACCAGAGGTGGAAATAACCCCATTACATAATCAGATGTTAGTTTGTCTCAGTTAATCTAGAAATACTCTTTATCAACTTCTTGTATTCTATAAATATTTTTGTGAGGCTCTATGACTTCACATTATGGTGCAGACTGATGTTAAACCATTCTTTAATTCCAACAAAATATAATACAAGGACCCCACTGGCCAATGACTATACTTAGGTGATACTTAAGTGTTAGTCTTTATGATAATTTCCAAAATAAGACAATACTTTAACAGAGTGTTGTCAAAATTCTTACATTTACACTTTATAATAACATTAAAGACATTGAAAATTAATTATATTTTCTTTACCAATAAATAGTCTTATGATAAAATTTAAAAACTGGTTTTGGCTGGAGAGGGGTGCTACAGCATTATCAAATGTATTTAAGTGACATTTGCTTGGATCTAAAGCTGTGAGGACACCCTCTTATTCCACCTTTTCTGTTTGAGGCAAAACTCAGCCTCTGACTTAGCAGTCTCTGACTTAAAAGTATCTGGCATAAGCTCTTTAAAACCATCCAGTTAGTTGAAACATGGCACCAAGTTCCAATTTCTGGGACAAAGTCATATCTCACAGTTTTCCAGGAGAATTTAAGACTGGGTTTATACATACATTTCCCTTTCATTCCAGCTCTCCTTCCATAGAAAATATGGAAGGCTGAGTGCCATGGTGCATGCCCCTAATCTCAGTGATTGGGGGGCTGAGACAGGAAAATCACAAACTTGAGGCCAGAGGCAGCCTGCTCAATTTAGCAAGACCTTGTCTCAAAATAAAACAATAAAAAATAAGAAGAGGCTGGGAGTGTAGCTTAGTGGTGAAGCAATTGCCTGGCATGCTCAAGGCCATGTGTTTAACCCCTCAGAACTGGAAAAAAGAAAAAGAAAAGAGAACATGTAATTGATCTAATGCATGGAATAAGAGATGAGAATACCTTTAACAGAGTTGCTAGTTAGTCTGTAGTCAATTATTTAATTTTTCTCATATTGTGTTTTTGTTAGGTGCTGTCGAGTCAGTGTCCGACTCATAGTGACCCTAGTACAAGAGGTGAAACACTATTGTCAGTGTTTCTCTGCTGTTCATAGGGTTTTCAATGGCAGATTGATTTTTGGGAGTGGGTTGCCAGGTCCCTCTCCCAAGCCTACAGCACCTGGTGTTCCCAGGCAGTCTCCCATCCAAGGACTAACCACGCCCAACCCTGCTTAGCTTCTGAGATCCGATGGGATTGGATGCCACAGCAGTATGGCTGCAAGCTTTTCTCATGTAAGAATCCATAAAGTGAAAAAAAAATAAATTCTGACCCTAAAAGTAAATCACAGAATACAAAATCCCCTCTTGTCACTGTGTTTTTTAAATTTTTATATTCATCATATGACTACCAGTGTATTTCAAGTAATGTTATTAAATGAAGCTATTTTCTCTCTTATTGTGAAATTTTGGGTGGGGTCCTACCTAGGAAGCTAAGTTAAGCATCACATTTGGCTAAACTATCAACTCAAGTGAACTTCCGCATAAAGTTTATTTCCTACTTTTCACAGTGTCTTCTGAAAACTGAATCTCCCTCAAACCATGATATTCCCTAGTGTGTGTTTAATGCTCTGAGGCCTGTCCTACTGACTGTGTCTCTACAAATATTGAAGCATTTGCTATATTAGAGAACCACAAAATGGAATGAGACAGGCAAGAGCCACTTAAAATAAGCAATTAAAATATTTGAAAGAATACATAAATAATAAATACTATCTTCATCAACATTCAACTTTTAATATTTTAAATGGTTTTTACAATTGCAATTTAAGAGATAAATATCAGATTAATTTATCCTGAAGAAAATGATGATTGATTCTAATCATAGTTTATAAAGATTACCAACATAATCTAGAAGTAGAGTTTATGAATTTTCAGTCTTTAAGATCATTCCTAATATTTAATAACTGTAATAATTTAATTTTAAAAAACCCACAAGATGCTTCATGACATTCTTCATAAAAAATAGAATTCATAGCCAAAGAGAAACTTCCTGTGGTTGGAAATGGGTTGCCTCTTAAATCACAGGGTCTCATTACACATACATTATAAAGTAGTGTGTATTGCTTTATTTCAGCTTTTTGAACCCTCATTGTATGAAAGTACACAGCAGAGAAACACCATTAATTCAAAAGCTGTGAGGCCATATAAACATTTGACAAGTTTAGATATACCATGTTGGGATGTGCTATCATAACAGTGTGGGAGCGCTCTAAGCAAAAGTCCCTCCTCACAGGATGCAGTGGAAGCAGATGAATACAGGTCCATGTAGGCTTTGCTCAGTGAGCCACCTGACACTCATTTTAGAAAACAAGGGTGTGTGTGTGGGGGGGGGACCCTTAGAAAAATGCTATATTTTGTGTTACAAACAGGAAAGATAATAGAGTTTTTTGAACTGAAAAGCAAAGACATTGTGAGATATATTTTGAATTGTGACTAGTTGTACAAAGAAAATATTGGAGATAAGAGCACACCAGAATCAAGTGGTCCCATATATCCTTCAAAATTAAATGTGGCAGCATGTTCCCCTAATGATCTCCAAGATACTGTACTTCATTGTTGTATATCATAAATTAAGAAAAACCTATGTGGAAAGGAAGTAGCAATAGCAGTCATGTCAACTGACTGATGAAACAGGTAGCAGATTTGTTTCCTTCTAATTGTCAGCACTCTCAAAACCAGAAATAAATCACAGTACTTTATGCCCAATGTGAATACACATGTAAGCCAATCCATTACCAAGATAGGTTCAGAAAAAATTAATATCATATTGAAAGCAATCACATACCACATAACTTATTTTTGTTTTAAAATTTATTATGTGCAGGAGATATGTATATTTTTCAAATGGTCATGCCTAAATGTATCAATCTTCTCTCAGAATATTTGTCAAATGGTGAGACTTCCATTAAGTAAAATCACTGTCCTAATTGAAAAATTAAAAGCCACGAAAGAAATGACACAATTGTATTCAGTATTATTTAAAATTGTAATATCCAGAGGACTTTGCCCTCTATTACCTTTTTCTTTAAATTTTTAGAGTTTGGGAGATAAAGAATAGAAAATATTGTTACAAATGTTAATCACTTCAGGCCCATACACTTTAGAATTCATTATATAGATCTCATTAATATTAAAAAACTCAGCTGAGTACCTTGGCACATGCCTGTGATGCCAGGGACTAGGGAGGCTGAAACAGGAAGACCATGTGTTAGAGGCCAGAGACAGTTTGTGCAATTTAGCAAGTCTTGTCTTAAAATAAGAAATAACAAAGGGGATGGGAGTACAGCTCAGTGATGAAGCACTTGCTTAGCATGAGTGAGGGCCTGGGTTCAACCCCCTGGTACTGCAATAAATAAATAAATTTAAAAATTATATAAAATAAAAATTCTCTTGCATTTCTGAAAACAAAATTGGAGGAGAGAATTCATGGAAGCACTATATATTTCTCAGACATGATTTAGGTATATGTGGTTAAGCACAGAATATAATTTAGTAGTGCTGGGATTTAGCTCAGTTGGTAGAGTGCTGCACTGTAGTCTCTGAGGTCCCGAGTTCAATTCCCAGCACCGCAAAAATGGGAGAAGGACCTGGCAATCCACTCCCAAGGCAATCCCGAAACAGCCATTGAAAACCCTATGAGGGTGGCTATGAGTCGGAGGGCAACTAACAACAACATAATTTAGTAAATTTAGGGTAACTGTATTTATAGTTCATATATAATTCTAACTCCTTCCTAATATTTAAGAGACATTCAAATTATCTGGAATTTTTGTCCATATATAAATATTTCAAACATTTTGGAAACATTTTAAAAATGTACATAAGGTATACAAATATATCTACTTCAATGACATCTATATCAATACAAAAGTAAAAGAAAGATGATATCATCAGATAACTAGGCTAATTTTTATCTACCATATCTTTTTTTTATTTTAGACACATTATTGGCCATCTACTTTAAACAATATAACATGAAGTCATTTCTTGGTGTTTTTCCCAACTGCATGTCAAGTAAAGAAAATCAGGATGTCAGTTTTTCTAAGAGGTAACTTTGAAATACAAGAACATTTCTCCTGGAATTCTGTATGTACTGGCATATATGTATCTCAACATCAATAATTTTCTAACAGTGGTTTTGGAGTCTTTCTAAGATTGAATATTGCTCAGATTTTCTACTCTATAAATGAAAATTTAAAGGAGGTTGAGGCAGCACATGTCTGCTAAAATCTCTTTGCCTCTGTAGGACAGAGCCTACTCTGGAGGTGAGGAGGATATAAATGGAAAGGTCAAAAGTTCTGGAATCCAGTACACTTAAACATATATGCTGTGCAGCCTGGGCAAATTACCTAAACTCTCTAATCCATGAAAGAGTAAAATAGCTCCTTTAGTAGGCTGTTGTAAAGTGGCAATGAGTGCTATGGACTAACTGTGGCCCCCTCAAATTCCTGTGTTGAAACCCTATCACACCCAGTTTGATGGTATTTGAGGGTGGAGCTCTTGGGAGGTAACTGGGATTGGATGAGATTATCAGAATAGCTCTCCTATGACCGGGTTGTCATCCTGAGAAGAGGAGGAAGAAAGCAGAAGTCTTTTCTTACCTCTTGAAGACATGGAGAAGGTGGTACTCCAAGGCAGGAAGTGGGCCCTCCAGGGGGACTCTTGCTGCTGGCACCTTGCTCTTACACTTCCCACTGCACAAAGTTGTGGCTAGTCCATGCAGGCTGTGGTATTTTGTTATAGCAAACTAGGCTTATTAAAACCAACAGGTAACATTTAGAGAGGATGGCCCAATGTAGGAGGAGCCCTTTTCAGTTTTAACAGGAAAACGTGTTCGTGAGAGACGCTAATGTGGTGGCCCTGAAGGTACTCTGGAAAGAGTCTTGCCATTCACTGTATTAGTCAGCATTTTATCACCTGGTGAAATACCTGAGACAGAGTCCCATGAAGAAAACAAGGGTGACTTAGGCCCCAGTTCTGGAGGCTCGAGGTCAAGGCTTCTGCCTCAGCTCCTGGTGGGGAGGCCTCAGGAACATCATGTGTGACAATGGAAAGGAAGGTGTTGTGGTGATCATCTTGAGCCCTGAAGGCAACAGCATGGGTGGGACCAGACTTGCTCCTTTTATAGTGACCATGTCAAGAGAACTCACAGGTCCAAGGAGACTATTAAGGAAACAACTTGGCAAAGAAGACAATTAGAAAAAATAAAAATTTGGTAATGGTGACTTACTAGAGAAGTAAGTATCTTTGATTGTTGGCTACTTGTCTGTTGCCACTAATACTACAGAGCATTTCAGCTTTTTATAAGAACCCAAACTAACTTATGCATTGTCTCATCCCTGCTGTGCAGGTGGGTGTGGCCTAGAGGTGGCATGACAAAGTCAGTATATGGGAACAGAACAAGAAAATTTTTTATAGCTGTGCACAATGGCACATGCTTATAATCCCAGCAACTCAGGAGGCAGAGGCAGGAGGATTGCCACTTTGAGTTGAGAGGGAGCCTCTGTAATTTAGCAAGACTCTGACTCAAAAAAACATGTGCGTGTGTTTATATTTGTATGGAATGGGCTTGGAGTGCAGCCTTGTGGTAGAACATTTGCAAAAGTCTGCAGGAAACCCTGGGCTCAACCCCCCATGACTGCAAAACAAAAACAAAAACAAAAAAACCGAAAGATATATACGTACATGTGAAAATACATAAAGGAACTGATAACAATGTGTAAATAGAGCCAAGTCTTTCCTAGAATGCAGTGAAAATCTGGCTGTAAATGAGTCGGTGTTGCATTTGAGCAGACAGAACAACAAGGGAAAGCTGCCAGTGGTGGGGATGCAACTCAGGGACATGGATGAGAATCACAGGCACCACTTTTGCCCCAACCTCCTTTTCTTTTCACTTATGCTTGGTTCAGTGGAGTCTTAGGGCATTATGAACATTTCCTACTTCTATGGCTATATAAAATGTAAAATTCTAAAAGGAAAACGTGACTCAAAGTTGAGATTATAGTTACAAGATTATAATTTTCAGATTACCGTTGTAAGTTTATGTCATTCTAAATTACTCTTTGCTAGGGTTATTATTTCTTGTTAGGAAAGTGATAATGACAGAAAATATAGATAGAGTGATTGAAAAAGCTCATGATTCAATACATTACTCCTGCTAAATCACTAAGAAAGTTTCTGGGAAGGCCAGTAGAATGTTGTCAGTTATCTTAGGGACAGGGCCCTTAAGTACATGATAACAAAAACAAACAAAACAAAAGCTTTTGGGGGGGGGTGGCAAGGGTAATATTATCTCTGTTGAACACTCAAGGCAAAGAAAACAAAAAGTAATATAAAAGTTCATCTGTGTTCAAGAAGAGCTCAACACTTGGAAAATGACCACGACGGGCTAGGATTAAATCTTGGAAAACATGAGGGGTGAAACACAAGTGACAAGCCTAGACTGTTATGAAAACTTCTGTAAATATTTTAAATTGGGTAACTATGTGTATGCCTGCAATCATTTAATATTAACCATGAGCCTATTATGTTCTTTATATGTAAATCAATGTTTAAAAGAATTAAATTGAATGACTTGTGGCTCCACACTCTTACCCTGCGCATGGGGACGGTGGTAGATTTACACCTTCAGCACTTCAGCAATAGTTTCTTGGTGTCATATGACCACAGAAGAGGGTGTTCCAAAGAAGCAGAGATACCTTGGGAGCGAATTCCTACTTTAAGGGTGACTCCATTAGTGCATATGATTACCTAGAAAATGATCACTGAGTTCACAGAAACAGAGTTTCATACCAATAATTACAAAAGTGGGAAACATTTATTTCAGGTAGAAACAGCTTTCCCTCAAGGACCACCTCCTCATGAGTGTCCTTTAAACACATTCTGCATTCAGAAGAGCCAGTTTGCAGCAGAAATGTTACATCATCACTTATGCTTAACTACACATATACATGCACAGAAGAAAGAAAAGGAAAGGACAAGACCATTGCTTCATCAGAAAACAAGCACTTTTTCCCCCTGGTGTCACGTCTTTGGATATGTACCGCCTTGGAGAAACGTATAAATCATTTTTACACATGAAACTGTCTTAGAAAACTAGAGATTTTCATACAAAGAAATCGATTTGCTGAAAGAATGCCCACATGCCTTTGTTAAGACCTAGGATATCTACACAAGAGGAACTTACAAAAGACCCCTGCATTACAGTTGCTGATCTGCATTAACATAGTGGGCTTACATCTTCTCCAGGCCTGAGTTACACTGAGTATTACAAATAATATTATAACAATGCTGAAAATACTGATACAAAACACCTTTAAGATGAGATTTCCAAAAAATACCTTCCTTTTAAAATTGAACTGTTTAATCCAGGTTTTCTTTTGAGTGTTTCAACTTTAAAAAAGATTTTTCAAGAAAATACTAGTGTTTAAAACATCTCTTAAAATGTCTATTAAATGACAGATTTTTTTCCTTAAATAGATTATTTCTTACAAAGTATAATTCAAAAGTCTATCTTCCAGGAAAACAAAACTATAAATTCCAGAAGTTCAAATGAAAAGCATTATTTGTGATACATAGTTCTTCCATATCCTGGGAAAAAATCCTTGATTATTTTACCATGCATATTTATTTACAGATTTAAAATACTCTAACAGCACACATCAACTTTCAGTACAGGTTGAGCTGAATTCCACAACTAATAATCATAATTTTTCTATTTTTCTATATATTCTTAAATATTGCCCAGCCCAAAATGTATATCTTCATGAATATTATAACTTCTAAATTATGGTGGGAATTTTAGATAGAAGTCTCATTACGTTAAGCAAATTGCAATGTATATTATTCTCTTTTGGCAGAATTACACACACACAAAGGAAGAAAATATTTGGCGAATAGTTGTCTGGATGCATGTGTCTTCATTGGGAAAACTGAAGTGACAAGTACAGCATATCCATTCCTCACTATCAATTCTAACCAATGTCTGCAATATGTCAAAGTTCAATAATTAAAACTGGGAGAGGAGTCTAATGGTTCTTCCCCAAAGCTAGAGCTCAAATACATTGTATATCATGAAATGCATTTCGTCTATAGCTTTAATTTAAGCAGGTTGGTCAGATGCCATGCTGAAGCTGCTCTCTCAATTTCCCTCCATGCATCTCATTTCTGCATGCTGACGGATTCTGTCTCTTAGAGAATGCAAGGGAAACAGATCATGCAGCAAGTGTGACAGTTTCAATTTGCATGGAATATGCATAATGCAGATAGTCACCACCTCTGATCTTTACATAAGAAAACTGCAGCCTTGATTCCCAATAGTTCTTTTTAAATTATTTATGTATTTACATCTATCATTTGATACTGCTGTCACTAATTAAGCAGGAAATTAATTTATTTAGAATTATTGATCTATCTCATGTGCACTTAAGTTATAGAACATATTAGAACTTGCCTGTCAAAAAGAAATTTTCCACCAGATGAGGTTTAAATATTTCTATTAGAGGTTTATTTCTAAAATCAAATTGCCAGAGTTCATGTATATTTTACTTTTTGTTCTAAATGTAGATAATTGCATAGCCAGAGTATTGTACACAGGACATCACAAACTGGCCTTCTGCTCTTCAATTCATAAAGTCATGTAGGTTGATGTATATAAAGCAAAACTGGTTTTACACAAAATATAAACAGGCATTTTAAAATATAAGGAAAATGAAGTCAAAGAATATCATTCTTAGAATATTAAATCTCTGAAATTAAAAAAAGTGCTGATATTTCCATAGTAGTGACTCAACCAGTATCTCATATTGTGCTTCACGAATCTGCTCACTTTACCACCTCACCATGTTACATTGTGGTACTTCTATATCAATAGTAAAAACTAAAACCAACATTTTGTGAAGATCATAGTTGTTATTCCCCTCTTGGCTAGCAATTACTCTGTCTGAAATTCTTTGTGAACTAATATAACCTAAACATTCAAAGGATAAAAGAAACAGCCTTTCTGGCCCAATAGTATCACAAGCTTGAACGTATGTAATAGAGATGCAAACACATCTCTAGGTTACATGCAACCAAGCTTCATTCTGCTAATAAATACACCATCAAATATAAGATTTTAAAATCTCTGTTTTTCTCCTCCTATTAACTATGCAATTTAAACTTTCTTTACAATTCCTTAATCTACTGACAGAGAAGACAGAGTGCTATTTAACATTACCTTCTGAAACCTCAATGCATGTCCATACCAGTAAGTGATAAAGATAGAAGATAAATAACTTGTGCACTATGTAAACCAGCAAGATGGTTCCATTTATTACACACACATATATAATAGAGTCTTCAAGGCAATTCAACCTAATTTAATTAACATGCGTTAACCCTCCTCATTCTTTTAAAAAATGGATAAAAATAAGAGTAATGAAAGGTACATGTCAGTGCGAACTATGCATGAGAAAGAGGAACCATCTTGAGGCAAGAACAGAGTGCTCCATTACCCGTCCTGCTGGCCCAGAGTCTGGAGCTCCGTGGTCTGTAGGTTGTGGTGGAGGAAAACATTCTTCCTGCTGTACATGTGCAAGGAGATGGGCCCCCGGGGCGGCTGTCCACACCTGCCGGCAAAGGCAGAGGGCGGCCTGGGCCCGGCGTGGTCCCTGGGTTTCTCCGTGGCCGGGGCAACACCCTCGGCCTTGGCTCCGGGCCTCAGGGGGCTCTGGCCAGTGGCCCGAATGCTCTGAGTGACCTCTGCAGGGAGGGGCTCGTGGGGTCCCCTCGAGTGCCTGGTCACTTCTGTGATCTCCTTGTCCTTCAGGAGGCCACTCAGACCCAGCGCTGGCGGCTGGCCGCTCTTGCCTCCGCAGGGGCTGGCCGGGTCAGCTGCCCAGGGTCTACAGCGGTCCTCGGAGAGAGCAGGCACTGCTCTTCTGTCCCTGCTGCTGAGGCTTTGGCTCCCAACTCGACTTCGGTACACAGCCTGGGGAGACACAGAGGGGAAAGGACATCCTGAGAGGCACTGCGCAGACACAGGGAACGCAGGGCAGCAATGGTCCTTCCTAGGGAGACCTCTAACTTTCCAGCAGGACTCAAGGAAATACCAGCAGAATTCTCCCTCAGCGAATCTCCGTGCAAGACCACTGCACGTAGAGGTAAGTGATCATTGTACTGCAAAAGGCATTTGAAGTTGTTGTTTGGTGCCATCAAGTTGGGTCCAACTCCTAGCAACCCTCATAGGACTTTCAATGGCTGACTGTTTTTCAGGATTGCCTCAGGAGTGGATTGCCATTTCTTTCTCCCATTTTTGCGGTGCTGGGGAAAGTAGCACTCTACCAGCTGAGCTCAACCCCACCCTCCATATTGAAATTACTTTATCTAACTTCCTAAATTTGAATTCTACACTTTTATCTGAAAATATAGGTTATTTTAAGTAATGAACATTAATAGATGAGGTCCGTATTTGTTGTTTGAGTAGGCTGTATTTACTTAAGTAGATGCCAAGGGAGTTAGAATTCTCAGTCTCAGGATTTGTACTACCAAAGTGGTAAATGAGAAATTCAAAAAACACCAAAGTGACTTGAATAACTTAAGGGGTCAAGAAGAACATTCAGAAGACATTTCAGCACATGTTTCATTTAGATTTCGGATGCCAGTTATCAATCAAAATCAGGTTCACAGCTACATACATCTTTCTGCTCACAAGAAGTTTATACCAGTGAGAGAAACAAGACCTTGTACATTGAACCCTGCTGTGGAGTAGGCAGAGAGGACAAGGTGGAGCCCACAGCCTCCCAAAGGCAGCGGGTCTTGGTTTGGAGAAACACAGAAACTGGGACTAACTGACCTGTTGTTATGGTGGAGAAAAACAATGAAGGATGCACTATTGCTGCAAAGAATGAGAAGAAAAGTGAGAAGAGAGAAAAAAGAGGAGAGCTGGCTGGCTGGACTGGGCTGCTACCACACCGGTGGAGGGAGCCAGAGACAGTTCCTGGTGACTTGAAATGCAATGGTGTATAATTTTAGATACCCATCAGAAGGCAGATCTGTGAGCGCTCTCTTTACCTACAGCCCTGATTTGCTTCACTGTCCATCAACACTCTCCTGCATAATTAACGCTCCTAATTTGACATCAAACCAGCCCAAAACTTGACTTTCACCTGTGGAGCCTGTTCTCCCCTGAGTGTCCTCACTGAACGGCGCCGCAGTTGGGCCAATACCTGAGCATTGTCTGTCCCCTCTCTTGTCCTTGTACCTCCTCAACCCCAGCACTGGCTATTGTACAGCCACAAGGCAGCCTCAAACAAGCACTTAGCATCCACTCTAGCAGCTCCACCCAGTTGCCTGGCACATATTAAACATTTAACAAGTATTTGCTGAGTAAAGTTGATCTTTCTGACACAGTGGCACAGAATATCTGTTCAGGCTTATGACGTGTCAAGCACTCTTAGTGTCCTGAGGTGTTTGATCCTCACGACAGTCTTTTGAGGTAGCTTCCATTACCCGTATCACACAGATGACTGGAGAGCTGAAGCACAGAGTTGATGGGCACAGCTAGTGTAGGAAGAGCAGTCTGCTTAATTCCCTACCACTTCCTTCCTTCTCCCAGCGCTGCCATCAAAATTTTTCTAAAATGTATCACATTTTTCAAAAACAAATTACATACAATACTGTATTGTAATTTAAGTTGGTGCTTAAGGTTATCATTAGTGAATTTCCATACATTATTTGCTATAAAACTAAGGTCTACTCAGTGTGTTCTCATACTCAATGACTTCAGGTTGAAGGAGTTTGCTGCCAAGAGTTTTTACTTTTTTATTGTTTTGTTGTTTTTAGTAGAGTGCCATTTTTTTATTATGTGCTTTACTTACAGGAGATTCCTTCGATGACTTCGAAATTGCCCTTTTAACTTATATTTGGAGTAGAAATAGCCAGGCTGATAACCTGGCGCATAAAGGAGCGATTGTAAGGCTCACACGAGACAGCCCAGTGACTTTCTTGGGAACAAAAGCAATACGATATTTTGATTCAATTTTCATTGCTCAGAAACTAATTTATTTTTTCTTCATGTCTCTTTCTCAATACTCTTGGTTTTGGACCTACTTAGAAATGTGAATTTTATTTTCTTTCCATCTTTGTGACATGACCTAAGATGTTTACAGAACTGTTGAATTTGTTGCCAGTGGACCCTCAGTTGACCTGGTGCTTAATATCTGCAGGCAAGTATTAGATGTGCCATGGGCACTGCCAGTGACTATGGTGAGAAGCGCCTGGGACAAAGGAGACCTCAGTAAATCTATAATGACAACACCGTGGTCCGGCTTCTTTTTCTATTGTGATTACTTTTAACAGACGAGTCATTATTCAAGACATTTTTTGAGCAAAATGTGTTATTTTGATATAGGTATACCATGTCAAATGATTAACATACCCATTATTTCTCTTACTTATTTTTGTGGTTGTCTTTTTTTCATTTCTGTTTCTATACATTCCCTGGGAAAGGAGAAAGTGGAGACTGGGTTTCTGTTACGTTAGCCTCATATTTGGGGAACATTCTTTATTTTCCTTATGTGAGGTACTCCATCACACTGACTGTGCAGTTTTAATAAAGACATGCTGGAAGAGATCAAATAACCCAATCCACAGGCAGCCATTGCATAATATCCTTCTCCAGTATAATATCTGGTACCTACAAGAGACGGGACATGTGGATTTACCATACATTAAAAAAAAATTAAATCACTCATTTATTTGGTAAACTTACTTATTTATTTATTTATTTAGTTAGTTAGTTAGTTTGCATACTGGGGCCTAACCCCAGACCTTGTGCATACTTTTTCAAGTGCTCTCCCACTAAGCTGTATCCCAGTCCGTTTTCATTTTTTGTCTTGAGACAGGGTCTCATTAAGTTACAGAGGCTCCCTCTGGCCTTACACCTGTGATGCTCCTGCCTCCCCCTGCCTGGTCGCTGGGATTACAGGCTGACATCTTAGCCTTGTTTAACCTTCTGTTATGCAGCATTAATCACAGGGATCATCTTGGATGTGGAAGATTGTAGTACGTAGGGGTTAAAGGCATGGATTTGGGGTCAGGAATTTGTGGATCCTTGTCTCCATGTGATAAATATTTATTGACCTCTATAGAGGGCAAGGTGCTGCATACATAATAGGATATAGTTCTGTTCACCAAACACCTAAGTCCCGCCTCTGGGTCTCTTAAAATTTAACAGGAAAATGAAGCAACTGGAATCACTTTTATCTGAGTGACCATGGCAGGCCACTAAGTGTTAGTAAGTCTCGGATTTCCTCATCTGTAAAAGGATGGGGTTCTGTTTACACCTATGTCTTCATAAAGAAGTGTTGTGACTATTGAAGGGACATAAAGTGCCTAATATTGTACCTTGGACATAGTTAGCTTATATGTTATCTTGATAACAACAGTAATAATTTTCACTAAAACAACATAAAGTGACCAACAGACCATCAAATTACCTTGATAGACATTCATTTCATTCTTTGGAACCCAAGCCACCTTAAATGCTTCTCCCTTAACTTAATAAGGAAGTAATTCTCTCCAGAGTACTCTAGTGATTTATATTTATTATCATAGTGTGTTTCTCTGTGACAGCCCTGGGTAGCAAGTTGATTAGAAAAGAATGAAGGATGTGGAGGCAGGCCGAGGGAGAAGCTAAATTCTATGCAAGTGCGGCATCCCGAGAGATGCCGAGGGCAGGCCTGAAGCCATGTAGGCTCCTCCTGATTTACCATTTGGGTGAGTGGTGGGTAGTGGCTGACTTGCCTCAAGCTGCTAATCTGGGAAGAGCAGACCTTCATGCAATGTGCTTTTCTTTTTTCTGCAGAGGGACTTCCAGGAGAGGGAGATACTTGGGGGCTATCAGTTGCCAACATTTCAGGAACTGGGATAATGAAAGCTTGAGCTCTGGAAGTGGCTGTGTGTCAGGGCAGGGGGAGGGAGACGGGGGAGGCCCACCGCCATTTCCACCCCCCTGATTACCCCATTCCTATGTTTACCATTTACCGTGTTAGGAGCAATTGGGCATGGCATAAAGAACAATGATCTCCAGCCAAAAACTAATATGTGTTCTGCCGCTGCTGAGCTCTGTGACCTTTGAAAATAAATGTTGTTGTCAGGTGCCATTGAGTTGGATCCGACTCATAGTGACCCTGTGTACAACAGAATGAAACACTCCAGACACTATGCCATGCCCAGCGCTACATCAGTGCTTCTCTGCCGTTCATGGGGTTTTGGATGGCTGATTGTTTCCAGATTACATCTGGAGTGGATTGCCATGTTCTTCTCCCATTTTTGTGGTGCTGGGGATCAAACCCAGAGCCTCAGACAGCTCAGAGCAGCACTAACAACTGAGCTAAACGCCAGCCCTGATAATAAATACATATACATATATGTTTGTCTGGGCTTCAGTTTCAGAGTCCATTGAATGAGAGAACTAAAATAGAATAGAAAACAGTGTAGATCTGGAAGACATCCTAACAATCATTCCCTTCTCTTTCAGTTCTAATATTCTAAGCTGGGAATGTAGGTTTTATTCCACATGTTTTGGAACATGTTTAGAAAAACAGTGACGTTTCCCTTGATTCCAAATATAAAAATGTATTTTGGTCTGATATACATATTTGGATTTGGTTGCCTTGGCCCTAAGGGAAACAAGTAATTTTCTTATCATAATGTTAATTGCTGTTAATTCCTTCTGAGGCTCTTGGGATCACATCCCTGAGTTTTCAGCTCGTATGCCTAACCGCGTTTTTCTCAAAATCAGAATTAAATTTCCCCAAGCTCACATAATTGTGTTAGCACTTGGATACTTCAGCTGTGAATCAGTGAGCTTATTACCAATCCATAGTGTTTCTAGTAGAGGACAGACGGGTGAAAAGTGTAGTGATTTATCTGTCAAGTGTGTGCATTCCAACATTGTCCTCCTCTTGTTTCTTCACAGGAGTGCATAGATTGCATTTTATGAAATGCAAAATGCCATGGATTTTAAAACACACTATTGTTTTACATCTGGGGTGTGGGATTTAGCTCAGTTGGTAGAGCACTGCGCTGCAGTCTCTGAGGTCCCGAGTTCAATTCCCAGCACCACAAAAATGGGAGAAGGGCCTGGCAATCCACTCCCAAGGCAATCCCGAAACAGTCAGCCATTGAAAACCCCATGAGGGTCACTATGAGTCGGATACTGACTGGATGGCACCTAACAACAACAATAACAACATTGTTTTACATATTGTGAAGAGAGGAAAAACAAACAAACCAAGTGCTCTTCTTTCAGTCGTTAACTGATCCCATCAGCCTTTCATTGCAATTTATTTTATCTTTAGTTTCTTGGCATTTGATGGACAGTCCTTTTCGCATTACCTCGGTAATTTAGTTTCATCTACATGTAGGTATGGGGCTGGGATTTAGCTCAGTTGGTAGAGTGCTTCTCTGCAGTCTCTGAGGTCCTGAGTTTGATTCCCAGCACCACAAAATGGGAGAAGGATGTGGCAACCCACTCCCAAGGCAATCCCAAAACAGTCAGCCATTGAAAACCCTATGAGGGTCGCTATGAGTCAGACTCCACTCGATGGCACCTAACAATAGCAACATGTAGGTATAGTTCTTTAAGTTGCATTTGGTTTTTACTCTAGAAGATGGTGAGCAGTGGAAGGCATTCCAGTAACAAATACTTGTTACATTAATATTAAAATTATACCTTGCCTCTTTCTTTCCGTGGCAGTCTACATACAAAATGATTTTTGTTATAATACCAAAGCAGAGTAAGTTCTTTGAAAATATTCTTAAGTGAAAACTCAATGAATGTAGCACTAACATTTTATAAAGGAAGGACTGTATGCATTTATGATAAAATCGACTCTTATATATTTTTTCTCCAGAAAAGAATCTACTACCATTATTCTAACTGAAATAGCTTATCTACTAAGGAATGTTCTTTCCCTTGGTAATTACCTCACAATGAATGGTTGATTAATTTCATCAATATAATGTATTACCTGGGCCTTAAACTATCAAGCCCTGAGCATTTACATATTGCTTCATTCCTGGACAGTAGTTCAGACTGGGTTTTCCCAAGAGCCATGACAGCCTTTCAGAGACATTTTGTAGCCTCAATCCCCTTTAGCTGTACCTTCACCAATAAAAACACAAGAAATAGCATGTAACTACAATATGTACCCAGAAAAAAATAACAGATCTTTTATAACCACCAAGGCAATATGACCTTATATCTACAGCATGAGATATCAAAGCAGCTTTAAAAAAAAACTCATTAAGGACATTTTGTATCCTTAAATGAAAATGAATCAAATGAGAAACTGTAGATTACCAGCACTTAACCTTTTCCCCCACTGTATAAATGTGAGAAATGGAGACACACTTCTTTAGTAAAAACCTGGGCTATGAAAATATTCCTGTTACAATATCTTCACCTTCATAGTGCGTTCTAAAATCAGTGGTAACTTGGTCTCCATTTATGAAACCTTTTTAGATTTTTAATTGTGAATTACAAGTGGTCAGAATACATTCGAGTATACAAAAACATAAATTTTGGTACTTTAGTAGTAGTACTAATATATTTCTGAAATAAAATCTTAAATGATTGACTCATTTGACAATGGTCTAAAAACCTGAAGATAGACAGGGTAGGTCAATTCATTAGTTCAGAAAATAAATGGTGAAGGTTCTAGGTGAGGGAGTACAGTATGTGAATGACAGAACACACTGTAATACCTATGGTCATTTTGTTTACACAAATACATAAAAATACAAACCTACAGGCAAAAATAACAGAAACATAATATTATTGTATCAGGAATCTGTGTCTCTATACTGCTAAACATGATTGCATATGGGAAAAGTGCATTGAATAGCCAGGTATGGTGGTGCCCCTTGTAATCCCAACATTCAGGAGGCTGAGGCAGGAGGATCATGAGTTCCAGGTCAGCCTTTACTACATAGCAAGACTCTGTCTCCAAAAAAAAAAAAAAAAAAAAAAGTGCTTCAGATAGAGGTACATGCAAATATTATTATTCATTGAATAAAACACTGAAATCTGCATGTAGTATTTTCTGTATTGCACATTTATATAATGCTTGCCTTAAATTGTTCTATTATCACCTGATCTCAATGTAACTTAGGTTATATTGCATTTTTATTTTGCTCGGAAATAATTTTTTCCCCAAATGTGAGCAAATTCCTTTCCAAGGTACATACTGGAGTACTTTTTCGACACCTTCTAATAATGAGTTTTTGTTCATTCTCCCACTGTGTCTTCAGTCTCACTGTGCTCTCTGCTATTATTTTGTTTCTTTCTATGAAAACAAAGCTGGCCTAGAGATTTTTTCCATGAGGGTCTCTTTTTTAAAATCTTTCTATAATGAAGGCGAGAGTTGAAGAAAGTGATATAGGATGAGGCCAAGGAAAAGAAAATAGTTGGCCATACATTACTGAGAAACTGCATCTATCTTTGTGAGATTGAGAACAAGTCTTGAATTTTGGACAGAACAAAATGAATGGCAATGACAGCAGATAGCAGTTAGCTGGACACTGCATTCAAGATCTATTCGTCTCCCTGATGGCCTATAGTGAAAAGATGGAGGGTGGGGAGGGGATTCCTCAGAGTCCTAAATGCAAGAGAATTTATGTTGTGCAAGTATAGAATTATTAGGTACTAGAACTATTTGATAGTGAATTTGTGGTTGTTGGATGGCGTCAAGTTGGGTCCAACTCATAGCAACCAATCTTTAAATTCATGTGACATTTGTGTGAATAATTCATACACTTTAAAAGCAATTATGGGATGAAGTTTAGCTCAGTTGGTAGAGCGCTGCTCTGCATGCTCTGAGGCCCTGAGTTCCATCTCCAGCACCACAAAAATGAGAGAAGGACTGGCAGCCCACTCCTGAAACAATCAGCCATTGAAAACCCTATGGGTAGCTGAGAAGTGCTTTGTTTTGTTGTCCATAGGGTCACTATGAGTGGGACCTGACTCAAAGGCACCTAACAACAACACAGTCAATTACTGTGGCTTGATAGGGTAGAAATACCTTTTATATTCAATAAAGAAAAACCATATATAAGATTGACTGCAAATTTAGCTTAGTTATCCAACCTAAATAAAAGAATGCAAGAAATTTTACATCATATTTTATTTATAACAGAAGCTAAGATTTAGTGAACATTTACAATGTGCCAAGATACGTACTGCCTGCAGCCATAGCCCTGTGGCATCTGATCCCATCAGATTTCGGAAGCTAAGCAGGGTCAGGCCTGGTTAGTACTTGGATGGGAGACTGCCTGGGAACACCAGGTGCTGTGGGCTTGGGAGAAGGACCCCTGGCAACCCACTCCCAAAAACCAAACCGCCATTGAAAACCCTATGAACAACAGAGAAGCACTGACAATAGTATTTCGCCTGTTGTACATAGGGTCACTATGAGTTGGATACCAACTCAACGGCACCTAACAACAACAAGATATGTAGTGTTTTATGTGTTACCACTTTCAATACCTAGTATAGGACTGTATTATACTTGTTTAAACTAGGAAATTGAAACCCTGGCACTCCAATCCTTCTCTAGGACACCAGGGTTAGTAGATAACAGAAAGTGATTTGGAGCTCAAACGTTTGGACTCCACAATCAGCTCTCAGCCAGTCCTAGTGACATTTGGGGTCATATAATTCCTTGTGGTAAGGACTGTCCCGCTCATCTCAGGATACTCAGAAGCATTTTTAGCATGTACCTGTCAATATCAGTTATACCCACACCAACTTCTTACAACCCAAAGTGTCTCTAGACATGGCCACCTGTCCCCTGGCAGGAGTGAGAAATTGCCCCAGTTGAGAACCCCAGTCCTAAACTCCAATCTTCCCTAAATTAAACAGACAAAGGTGACCAATGCAGTGCATCTCAAAAAAGACAAGCCATCATAAACTTTGACCCTCATTTTTAGTCATTTATAGCCACCAGGAGAGCAGTGAAATTAATCCTTTATAATTTTGATTTTGTTTCTATTATGGACACATGTAAGGCTTACTAAGTGCCAGATACTCTTCTAGGCCTTTACAGTTATTATTTTTAAAAATAGCATCCCCTTTACTAAACAAACTCAGTATACTAATAGATTAGAAGCAGTTATAAACATAAATCTTCCCCAACAATAATTAAAAACACATAATATGGCACATAAAATGCACAGCTTTCTTCCTTGAGCCTAACCAAGGCAGCCTTGGGGTACCAATGAGCTCATGGAGGTAGCATTTCACTCAGTGCTGTACAGAAGACCTTTAAAAAACCCTTTCCTAAACTGCTTGCCCAGGCACACACCTGTAATCCCAGCAGTGTGGGAGGCAGGGATGGGAGGACTGTGAGTTCAAGCCAAAGGCAGCCTGTGCAAGGTGGTGAGACCCTGTCCTAAAATAAAAAATTAAAAAGGTCCTGCAGGTGCAGCCCAGTGGTGAAACACTTGCCCAGCTTGCACTAGGGACCTGGGTTCAACACATGCCCAAAACCCTTTCTTCCACAAATAGGGAATAGATGAACAGTTTAAGGAGCAAACCTACTGTTGATTTCTCCCCACATGATGTGCTGGAGTAGCATACACAGGTGTACCTGACATGTGCCTTTTTCTAGGTCATGCCACTGGGGCTTCAGTATGGACTCTAGCCATATGTATTAAAAATAACAACTGTTCTTTTCTTGTCAGGCCTGAGTAAATAGAAGTTCCAAGGCAGTTATAAATGCCACAACCTATTTCCATGGAAGGTTTGGCACCAATGCTGCATGGGTTTGCATCCTTAGCTGCAGAATCTGTTTTCTGTGACAAAGAAGAGTTGTGTCTAGGAAACACTGTGCAAAGAGATTATATGCAGAAGACCTTACTGCTTTGCAAGTAGGGGGTCCTGGAATAAGTTCAAGTAATAACAAAAAGAAACATTCAAAAGTGCCGGCAGTCAAGACCTGTTTCTTTCAGATGGTACAAATTACCAGGAGATGTGGAATGGAGAAAATCCACTGGATGAAAATTACTTGTTTGGCTCAAACTCACTCCTAAATCCTTTCGGGGATACCAAATTCTCCTGGTGGACATTTAGCGCTCAGTGAGGGGGAGATGACATGCGCAAAGTAAGCAAGGTGAATGTTAATAAGGCTGACCTAATGCATGGTTCCCAAGAGGGAATGATCGATCTCAGCCTCTCTCTCTTCTGGAGAAAACTGAATTTAGGCTCCAGGTCTCCCATAAGCCACTAGGCATATGCTTGACTATTCTGTTGTTGTTGTTAGGTGCCGTCGAGTGGAGTCCAACTCATAGTGACCCTCATAGAGTTTTCAATGGCTGACTGTTTCGGGATTGCCTTGGGAGTGGGTTGCCACGTCCTTCTCCCATTTTGTGGTGCTGGGAATCAAACTCGGGACCTCAGAGACTGCAGAGCAGTGCTCTACCAACTGAGCTAAATCCCAGCCCCATTCTGTTTATAACTACAGCAAATTAAGTCCAGGCACATCTAAATTCTGAATGAGTAACAAGTTGTCTTTAAAACTAGTGAGGGTGTGTGTGTGTGAAGGGGGACCCACTCTGCATAATTCTTGTTCAGTGAAAAGGTGATTTAAAGGAGCATTTCAGGCAACCCATGCTTATAGAAGCAGGAAAGAGAGTGATTAAGGACTTTTCAGAAGATACCAATGTATGATTCTGCAGAATTGGAATTCCAGAAAAGTATGCTTTCTAACTGAAAAGACTAAGGTGAGGGTTTCAGCTAGGTTTACATGCCTAAGGGAAATGAGTAGGAGATGATTTTTATGTTTGCACGGGAATGGACAATAACACAATTGCAGTGGCTCATTATAGCAAACATCTGGACACTGAGTCTCTTGTCTGGACATTCAAATGTCCAACACGTAGCACATACTAGATATTAAAATGTTTCTTGAATGAGACTACTATTCAAAAATTAATCTCAAAAAGTCCACAAGTTCATATGATATCTTTTGTGTGAATCATTCATAGGCTTTATAGCTAATTGCTGTGGCTTTATGAAGTATAAATATATAAATCTAATAAAATTGATTAAGAATCTAGCTGACTGTTTACTTATTTTCTTGTCCTTGTTATCATGATTAAGTAATGCAAGCATAAAGACCTTGCTAGCATTATTCTATTTTACCCTTTAAGCTCTGGTGGAAGATTTCTTGAAATAAGGCATCATTTACCTAATCTAAAAGACAGCGTGAGAAATGAAGTGAAATTATAATACAAAAATTTCACACTGCTTGTTTGTTGTTTTTACCAGTATAACTCCACTTTCATAAATAACTTCAACTTGCTGAATAAAGATAACTACATTATTAAATATAAGATATAATTTGAGGGATACAATAAATAATAAATGTAACTATAGCACTCCATTTAGACTACAGTTTATGTTTCATAAGTTGCTTTTACACAAACTCTCTTAATTTATCCTTATAAATAAATATGCCTTAAGATAGTTTTTGAATACTTTATTTCTTTTTTATAGATAGAAAGCTGAGGCTCTTAGTAATAACTGACTTAAGATGAATCAGTTAAGCCTGGCATGGGGGCTCATGCTTGGAATCCTAGCAACTAAAGGGGAAGAAGCAGGAGAATGGGAAGTTTCAGACCAGAGGCAGCCTGCACAACTTAGTGGACCCTGTATCAAGATTTAGAAACATTGAAAAAGTGGGTTGGGAGTTCAGGTCAGTGGTAGAGTGTTTGCAAAGTTAGTGCAAGTCTTTGGGTTCAATCGTCTAGTAGCACACACACACACACAAAGATGAGTCAGGTAATAATGCAAGGTCTTTTAAAAATAATTTTATTTATTCTGCTTTTGTAATTTTGTAGTATTAGAGGTTGTATTCAGGGCCTTGCACCTCACTGCTGAACCACACCCCAATGCCTGCTTTTTCTTATTTTTTTATTTTTATTTTTGAGACATTGTTTCACTAAGTTGTGCAGGCTGCCTCTAGCCTCAAACATGTGATCTTCCTGCCTCAGCCTCCCAAGTATCTGGTATTATAAGCGTGCCCCACAATACCTGATTATAACGTAAAAGTCTTGAGATTCTAAGCCCTATATACAGTGCTGTTTTTTTTTCTGTGAAAATAAATGAATAAATACCCATGTTAAATTGTTTTAATACTAAAACCTCATTTTATTTAGGCTCATCAAATCTTTTGGCTTATTTTGAATTTAGTTTATTAGCCAAAATGCATCTGAACACCATGTAGAAATTGCTACCAGATACCTTTGAGAAATGCAATATTATAAGTTATCAGTCATTTAAACTTTTTATTAAACTATATTATTACCAAAGAAGAGGGTTTAAAAGAAATTATGGGAAGTGGAGGTACCCAGAAGGTAGAGGAATTTGAAAGCAGATAAAAAAGGTCTTAAAAAAAGAGATGCAGGAAGTAGACAAAGAGAATGCCCACTACCCATCCCTAGAATAACTGTGGAAGTAGCTGGCAGGAGAGAACTATTGGCCACCAGGCCACGGAAGAGTCTCCCTAGCTTCACTAACAGTTTTTTCACAATATTCTTCTATTTGAATTTAAATATTTGAAAGGTCAAGTTATATACAATTCAAAAGAATCAAGATATACTTCAAAAGTTATGTTTAGGCTACCAGACATTTTGTATTACATTTGGCTATGTTTTCTTTTGGGAGCTTCCACAATTTAATACAGAGCAGATGTCATTTAAGAAAATTCAGGACATACACAGGGCATGTGAAAAAGAACAAGATGTGAAAAAGAACAAGAACTTACATTTTTTGCTTGATGGTTTAGTGACTTAATACTATTCAAAAGCCCTTCAAAGAATTGACATCGAAAGAATATTACAATGGTGTGTGTGGAAATATAAAGTATGCAGGATGGGTTGAGATTTGTGATGAAGTACTATCCATTTTTCCCTACCTAATTTTCTGAAATGTTTTCATATGGTATAAATAATAAGATACAGCAGGAAATGAATTGTAGTATGGAAAGTTATGGTCAAGATATCATTTCCTACAAGTTAGAATCAATTTTTAAAAAAGCATGAAATTTCAAGAGTACATCCTTTCAGTGTATGAAGAATCGAGCCTTGAAGATAAGAGGTTTACTTAATAATAGCAATTTTTTAAAATAACCAGGCTTTTTTTTCCTATACAGGATGAGTGTTAGAAACATTTACTACAGAGTGTAAAAAGAAATTCTAAGGCTATTTTATTTCTTTTGAAACCCTGTTTTATCAAAGCAAATAACTTTCTTTACAAACTCAGAGTAACCTCAAAACGTGTGCTTAACAAAGAGAAAACATATGGGCCAACAGCTTCAAAGTTAGTCATCCTTAAAAAGATCTAAAATTGATTTTTAAATAGAAAAAACCAGTGAAGCATAAAATATGAGAGTCAGATGAAATGTATAAATTGCTAAGATCTAAAAAACTGTCAATTATTTTCATTTTATTAATGTCAAGTATTATCATTTATCAATTTTAAATAACTTCTTGATTACTGAAAACATGAATGTCATCTTTTCAAATTTAATAATAAAGAATTCAAGATGTAATAGAAGGTATGAAATGAGCATGTTTTAATCCCTTGATTTTATAAGGAAACTGTGTCTAGAATGGATAAATGACTTGCCCGGGTTACAAAAATTGTTAATGGCAGAGTTACTAACCAATTCAAGGTTTTCCATAGCATTTAACAATTCCACGCAGAACCTATTGACCTTCATTTTAGTGTGTAGACATAAGTTGTGCATTTCATGTAAGATAAACATGGCCCAAATATTTGTAATGGACTATTTAATTGCACACATGAGTCATAATGTTATATTTCAACAATACTCATCAACTTTGGCTTTGCAGATGTGTTAAGTCTGTGAAATTAGAAGGACAGATAAAGAGAGAAATTCTTAAGAGTAGTGCATGGCAGATGATTTGTGTTATGAGAAATGAAAGTGAAGGGGCAACTTTGTGATGATAAAGTCCACACACACACATACAAAATTGCACTGGTCATTGACAGCCTTCTTAAAATTGGCTATAATTTAAAGAGAAGATATGGTAACAGGATTTTTGCTCAGGGTAGACCTATCTGTATTCCTTTGACTGAAGTCATCTAGAGGCAGAAGGAATAACTGTTCCCTGGGTGTGGGGTGAGGTCTCCTGAATTGCAGTGGATTCTGTGTTGAATGTTGCAATTCCAAGTCTGAGATGAGTCAGCAGCCTGGCCACAGAGACCCTTGTTTTCACTCTAATATCAGTAGAGAGGGGCAGATGCTAGTGGATGGTAAAGAGTTTTCTGAGAAGCCAATACAATAGACTGTGTGCTGTCTGAATATTTTGGGTACTTTCCTACAAATCTCTATGAGTAGGAAGGTGTTTGAAAAGTGTCAATATCTAAAACTAGTTCTGACAAGAAAAAGACAGTGAATGTCCCACGCTAGCACTGGTAACGTTTCTTATTCTCTTGGTTCTTTCTTCTTTCACCATTTATTCTTTAATTCACTCATTTGTCTATGCATTCTTACAGAAAACATACAACCAATATAAAGAAGGATTCAGATAAATGAAACATACAATCCCATCCTCAGGAAGTTGATTTTGCTTAAGAAACTAAACTAGTATGTTGTTGTTGCTAGGTGCCATCAAGTCGGTGTCCCACTCATAGTGACCCTATGTACAACAGATGAAACACTATTGTCAGTGCTTCTCTGCTATCCATAGGGTTTTCAATGGCTGATTGATTTTTGGGAGTGGGTTGCCAGGCTTCTCTCAAGCCTATAGCACCTGGTATTCCCAGGTGGTCTCTCATCCAAGGCTAACCAGGCCTGACCCTGCTTAGCTTCAGAGATCTGACAGGATCGGATGCCACAGTGGTATGGGTGTAGGCTAAACTAGCACAGATAAGAATAAAAAAAATAAGATTAAGTCACTAAAACAATAATAGAAAGTGTTCCAAGTCAAGACCAGATTTAGTGAAAAATATCACCACCACCACAATTTCTCAGAGTGAACAAGCACTCCCTAAAGAATTCTTTCTTTGTTTTTTTTCAGTGTCTTACTTCCATCTTCTTTATCATCCCACTACAGTTTGGCTTTTCCTTCTTCTGAAGACCCCTAAATTGTTGAATAAAATGCATACTTATCAGCTTACATATTCCTTTGCATCAGAAGCATTTAAAGGAAGTTAAACACTTTCATCTTAAATTCCACCATCTTTTGGAGTTAGTGGCCTCCTACTCTCCTGGTTTTGTCTGGTTTCTCTTGCCACTCTTAGACAATCTTCTTTGTTGGGCACCTTTCCAACTAAATATTTTGGACTTGATGGCATTGTCCAGATTCACTTCATTCTCCCTAGAAGACCTCAACTGTTCCCATGACTTCAGATACCACTTTTATATGCAAAGCCCTAGCGCTTATCCTTCAATCTGAACTACTTTTCAGCTTCATTCACTCCTCTCCATGACTGTATTACAGGTATCTCAATCTTATTTTCCTGCCTGAAGTTTTAATAATCCCATCATGTCTGGTTTTCACCTTAGCAAATTCAGTAATATTCATTGAATAAATGAATGGAGAGCACAGAGAAAATCTAGAATTATCTTTGATAATATCTTCTGTTTTTCCCTCAATTCTGTTTAACCCCTCATGATTTCACAGGAGTTCTACATATATTTCTCCTTCCTTCTCTCTCCTTTCATACCTCTGTTTCAATATATCAAGTCATGGAAAACTTATAACATCTACTCTCCTGAACCTTTGTACAATGCATATACCATAAAAGAGTTGCAGAAATCTTTTTAATTCAATTTAACCATATCTTACTATCGAACTTCAAGAAGATATAAATTCTTATGATGATCTAAATGACCCTAATTGATCTCATTCATCTACCTCTTTTAACTTCTTCCTACAACAATTTCTCGTCATTCATTGAGTTTCTACCAATATGAGGCACCTTTGAGTTTTCAAACATGGAAAGCTCACTCTTTCCTCAGGTCATTTTAGTCCTGTGTCTTTTAGACCCTGCCTTCCTTTCATTTTTACTGGGCAGCTATAACTCATTCCTCAGAAAATTTTTAAGCTTTTTCACACTCAGTTTAAATCAAGCTATAATATTTTTAAATCTCATGACACAGATACAGAACTTTTTATCTTTACAGCAGTTGTCACATGTATGTGTCCATATACTGAGTATTTAATATTTGTCACTCATTGAATCATAAGTCTGTGAAAGCAAGGGTTATGTCAAATTGTTCATGGCTGTGTTCCCAGTACATAGCTTACTTCATTATATAAAGTAAGTGGAAACATTTGTTTGAGATGAATAAATAAAGGAAGGGCATGAATGAAATACAGAAAAGTGAGAAAGATTAAATGTAAAATTGTGATTTCAACTATGACCTCCAGAATGGGTTTAATTTTGACTCTTGGAAAATCAATAAGGCATTCATATAGTTAGAAATAAGGAGTAAATATATATTTACATGGCCTATTTTGGGAACTGTTAGTAAAACATTTTCTTGCTGAAGTAGAGTAAAATGTTCATGTAGAGATGAATCAGGAGAATATCATACATATAAATTAAGTATGCCATATACCTTTTTAGCTACTAAGTTAAAGAGTTTGGAATTTTAAACCCAATGAAGATTATGTTAAATAAATAACATGACAAAGCAGTATTTTAGGAAGGTTAATTGGACAATTGAATATTGATCATCTAACATAAAATATCTAAAATAAGGTAAGTCAGAATATATAAACATTTTAGGGTTGAAAAAGGCATGTGCTATAAACAGTGGTTATATTTAAACTTATACATTATAAGTAATACAAATACCTCATATATTAGGCAAGAATTAAAAATTCTAAAGCTCTGGGAAGAAAAAAATGCAAGGCCTGAAGTAAAAATTATGAGCAAGTTATTGGTATTTATACACAGAGTTATAGGACAGAGAAAACAGAAAAAATATGGACATCAAATCAATTTTAATTCTACCTGTTAAAAAATGTCACAGTCATATTGAATTTACAACTTACATGTTTCAGGATCAAAACTAATATTTTATCTGTTTGCAGGATTTATGTAAAAATAAAAATTTTACTGGAATTTGCCAGTAATATCAACAAATGGTAAAACCCTTTGAAGTAAATATTATATCTACAATATTTTTATCTCAAAGTCTATTGAAAGAAAAGTAATCTTCTGAAGAACATCAGGGCATTCTCAGATGGATCATATTGCTCAGCATATCATCAAAAGGAAATAAATGTCTCTAAAAATATTTATGCTACCTCAGGGAGGGTGATTTTCTTATATCCCTCTAAATCAAGCTGAGAAATCATGCTTCTTCATAGAGAATCTAATACATCTAATGTCCAATGAGCCTTAAACTTTTTCTCTTAAAATTTATTTTTTCTCTAAAAACTCAGAGTCAAGTGACTGGGCATGAGAATGAAAGGTAGAGAATTATGGTTCCGGGGTGTGAAATGGAACGGCATGGGAAAAAGGGATCATGGGAGCTCTGACTTTGGCATGTAGTGTTTATTTGTTGCCTTTGTCTTTGTTTAATGAAGAACGATTACAGAGATCACTAGCTTTCCCAGCACCTGTTTTGCATGATTTCATTTTACTCCATAATAGCTCAAGTTTTAAAAATGCAGTGTTGGTCATAAAGCATGCTATGAACATTTTATAACTAAACATAAGGATTCTGCAAAATTCCAATATCCAGAACACTTCAAAAGTTATATTGTAGATTCATCCTTAGTTCTTCCTTCATCTAGCCCAGGCAATATCATTTTCAAGTTCATAACTAAAAGCTTAGGATGTATGTGGAGTTGTAGTACTCTTTTAAAGCACCGTGCTCATGGTACCTTTGGTACCTCATCTTCTATCCCTCTATCTCACAAGAGATAACTACATTATTTTTCAGTAAGATGATTGTAAGTAAATCATAATTATCCCAGTAATCAGGATGCTTCCTCTTCTCCTCTCATAAGTCCAGTGAGTCTAAGCAAAATACACTTTTGTCTTCACATGAAGGAGACATGTAAGTGTCCCAAATAATTGTGGCTTAAAAAGCACACCAGAAATGCCAATAGGCATGATGGGTTAAACACTGAGTTCATCACACCCAACTAAGCAATTGCTTCCAGTTAAGAAAATATTTACGGGTATCTTTCATGGCACCCACATTTAATCTGAGGGTACACCTGAATTTAACTCAGGTGCGATCAATGTCCAAGAATGGCAGGAAACCTTGCCACAAATTAAAACTACGATTCCCATTAATGTTTTTGCGAATTTTCTTAAGAGCTCAAGAATGAAACAATTTCCTGACTCTGACAGTTTATATAACTACAGATCTAATTTACCAATTCAGGTTAAATCATCTCTTTGGTATACTCCATTTGTAACCATGTCAACTACTTATTCTGCAGGCCCTCAGTTTGGTGCCTATCAGCCTCCAGCATAGACAATGATTTAACACAGGATGTCATTTAGCTGCAGTAAGTAATTGCCCTTCATTTCACTCTGTTAAGAATCACTCTTCCTTATTGATTTTGGGATGCCACTGAAGCAACGCTATGATTTTCCCCAACAACCTGAATCTGTTCCTATTGATCAACTAGTGCTGCCCTTCTGGCAAAGTCTGCAACACCAAAGACACAGCAAGGAAAGCATAAACTCATGTTCTGGGAAGGGGCCTGTAATTGATGCTTGCCTTTCTAAATCTACCAGTGATAAAACAGACTGAAGAGGAATAAGTTAAGAGGATTTGCCATTCACTTCCTTTTATCCCCTACCTAATTGTTAACCTTTATATAGTCATGTATCTAGATGTGTTCAGAGAGCAGCTCTCTATTTGCTGGTGCACAGCTGTCCAGCAGGACTGTTGGTGAAGTCCTGACCTGTGGAACATTTTAGGTGGAGAGGGACACTCATTACTCATTTGTGCTTCCAAACAGTTGTTGGTCTGCACTGTTCCCCCGGCTTGGCACTATTGGGTGGGTGGGAATTTTAAGTAATAGGGCCCAGTGGGAGCTGCTTCAGCCACTGGGGCATGTTCTGGAGGGTAATAATGAGATCCTGACCTCTTCTCTTTCCTTCTCTTTTGTGACCCAGCCTTGGCTGAAGAGTTTAATCCACTGTGCACTGCCCACCATGATGTGCCATTCATCACAGGCTTGAAGTAACAGACCAGTTAGTTGTGGATGGAAACCTCTGAGCAGCAAGCCAAAATAAACCTTTCCTCTTTAAAATTGATTCAAGATATTTTGTTACAGTAATGGAAAGCTGACTTACACAGAAGTAAAACTCAATTGTTCACAGTTAGAAACAACAGAGATGCTGTCTTCTCAGTCTATTGCTGTTGCTGTTGTTAGGTGCCCTCAAGTCCTGTCTGACTCATAGTGACTCTGTATACAACAGAAGGAAACACTCCCTGACACTGTACCATGCCCAGCACCATGTCAGTGCTTTTCTGCTATTCATAGGGTTTTCAATGTCTGACTGCTTCAGGAGTGGGCTGCAAGGTTCTTCTCTGAAGCCTACAGCACCTGGTGTTCCCAGGTGGTCTCCCATCCAAGTACTCACCAGTCTCGACCCTGCTTAGCTTCTGAGATCTGAGGGGATCAGACGCCAGTGTAGTATGGTAGTAGACTTCTCAGGCCATATGTCCCTTAAATGAACTGCTAGAATTTTGGATTTGCCATCATTACATAAGTTGTGAGATAGTCCCTTAATTTACTGTTTTGAAGATTCAGGCTATGTGTATATCTGTTCAATAAGCTTAAATAATTGAGGCAAAATACTCAAGACTATTGTTTACTAACTACAATTGTTGTTGTTAGGTACTCTAGTCGGTGTCCGACTCATAGTCACCCTAGTACAACAGATGAAATAGTATTGTCAGTGCTTCTCTGCTATCCATAGGGTTTTCAGTGACTGTTTTTTAGGAGTGGGTTGTTGTGTCCTTCTCCCAAGGCTACAGCACCTGGTGTTCCCAGGTGGTCTCCCACCCAAGCACTAACCAGGCTGACCCTGCTTAGCTTCCAAGATCTGATGGGACTGGACGCCACAGTGATACCGCTGCAGGTGAATAACTACAACAGGCCTGGAAAAATTATAGGTCAGTTTTCCAACTAACATCTCTGACCATATCCATGCATCAGTCCACCTCAACATGTGTGAGCATAAAAATATTTTATCCTTTGAGATGAAAGAATCAAGTTAGATACTATACACAATGTGTTTGGTACATAGAAAATATTAGGATGATGTTTATTGTATATTGTATAGAAGAAAGTCAGCATAATAAGCAGAATGTCTATAATGAAAATAAGGTTATCTGACATTTCACCCAAAAGAAGGTGCTATATCTTGGCATTAATAAAGTACAACTATGTTAAATATGCCTGCAACCCTACCACCCTGGCATCTGATCCTGTCAGATCTCGGAAGCTTAACAGGTTGGGCCCTGTTAGTACTTGGATGGAATACTGGAAACACCAGGTGCTGTAGGCTTGGGAGAAAGACCTGGCAGCCTACTCCCAAAACAATTAGCCACTGAAAATCCTACAAATAGGAGAGAAGCACTTACATAGTGCCAGGCATGACACAGTGTCAGGCAGTGTTTCATCTGCTGTACACAGACTTGCTATGAGTCAGACAGGACTTGATGGCACCTAACAACAACAATGCTAAATACATGAAAGATTAAGTATGTGATAATATAAAGGAAATGGATTTCTCCACCTAGCACTGAAGGACGTTGCAGTAAGTCATTACTATTCTCAAGTCCACAGTTGTCGATCCTGTAATAAGGAGCCCTTTTCATTATTCTCAAAGTGCAAATATATCCTGTATATTAGGGGAAAGATTTTACTTCTAACTTCATCACTGTATCAACATGAAGCTTGCCACTCATCACATAGCCTTGGAGCTAAAGGGTTATTCTTTGTTTACAATGAAGAATTTACAGGAGCAGAGATATTTTTCCTGCCATTTATTATGGGTTAAAACACAAGTTATTTTGTAGCATAATTTACAAAGGAAAAGTAAGAATTGCTTTGGAAATTCATGTTTTCATGGCCACGATATTCATTTGTGATAGTTAAGGCTATACACACTACATTCCTTTAACTTCCCATTTGTAATGTCAGCCATTGTTGGAAAGGTATTTCAGTTTTTCAGTCATTTAGTAAGGCTATTTAGTATTTAGAAAATTGGAAAATATTTAGCTGCTTTTGGTGCATTGATTGCCTTTATAGCATGCTATATTTTACTAATCACTTCTTTCCAAGGCCACCCTATTCTGCCACATTCTCTAAGAAGTTCTCCCACGAAAATGCCTCTCTCTTTACCATTAACATTCATAATGTTGCAGTTCAATTGTGCCTATTTGTTATATTTCCTTTCCACAGTAACCATTTCATATCACGAGTTATCTGAGGAAAAGGGTCATACTTTTTAAAATATGTATTCTAAACCAGTAGTAGAGAGTACATACCCTCCATGTGCCCAGAAGAAAAGAGAAAGAGAAGAGGGGAAGAGAAAAGAAGAGAAAAGAGAAACAGAAGAGAAAATACAAGGAAGAAATCGTGTATTAAAGTGGGTAACCAGACTGCAGGAAACATTTAAACATGTCTTCTGTTTCATCCATGAAGTATTTTGGATTTGTCTGATGAATATTGTTCAAATAATATAGATTCACACAGATAAAGAGAAATGGATATACACGCATATACATATATGATGTCAGCACCAGTGGGTGTTTGCACCCACTGCATTACACAACATTTATATAACAAAATACATAAACATTTATCTTCATTTAGAAACTTCTCTAATTATCCCCAGCTGTAGAATAGTTGGTTTTATTTATATCATGGGAAAGGGGCGCTCACCAAATAATATGAAGGAATAAGAAATATTTTTAAATCTGTTGGAAGTAATATTTAAGAATATATAACTCATTTAAATCTTTGGTATGCTGTTTCTTATAAAACTAAAGTTATGCTGTGACACATTTGACTGATTTTTAAAAGTTAAGTTTATATGATAATCTAGGAAAGAGTCTTTCTCCACATTTCCTGGTATCAGTGGTTTCCAACTCTAATAGCTTTGAGTGTCATCTAAAGTGCTAGCTGAAATGAAACAGTTTCACCCTCAGAAAATTTCAGTCATTAACCTGCTATATCAAGACCTAGTTTCTGCATGTAATACATTTTCCAGCAATCAGATGTATTAATTCATCAAATATTTTCTGAATATTTGTTACTTGTAATAAATAGTTTGGGATATCTTTCTTTAAAAACCATAAGGAAAATAATACACGTCAAGAAGTATGAAGACTGTGATATTTCACTTTATTTGTTGTTGTTGTTGTTAGGTGCTGTCGAGTCAGTATCCGACTCATAGTGACCCTCATAGGGTTTTCAATGGCTGACTATTTCGGGATTGCCTTGGGAGTGGATTGCCAGGTCCTTCTCCCATTTTTGCGGTGCTGGGAATTGAACTCGGGACCTCAGAGACTGCAGCGCAGCGCTCTACCCACTGAGCTAAATCCCAGCCCACTCACTTTATTTACAAGCTGGTAATTGACCCACTGTAGTTTCATGGATGCTGGCAGAAGACATGAGCGCCTGAGGCCCGGTCCCAGGAACTTTATAACTCATGGCAAAGCAGCCAGCATCAGTCTTAGGTGAGCCTTAGTTCTCTATGCTCCCAGCTCCCACGAGTGCCACGCACGGCAGCCCAGGCTATTGCTGCGCACACAGAGGATTTGCGTCATAGTCAAAAAGCCCCAAACTTTTAAAGTCAGCTCCATGCAAATCTGCCCAATGGGCAGATTTAGTGGGTATTTTAAGCATTAATATCCAAGGACTCTGAGTTGTTGTTTTTGTTTTCTTTTTAATCAGAACAACCATCCAGAACTTCAAACACATCCATTTGTCTCAGACAAATGGATGTGTTTACTAAAAGGGCAAAATGTGTGTTCATTATAAGACAGAAAGTACTAATTGTCACAAAGTTGAAGTTTTTGTTTGATGACACAATGACAAATAGGGATACATTCCTGAAGTAAGAGGTGGCAGAATCAGCGGGTTTAGTTGCTGAGGGTATACTTGAGCATTTGGATGGAAATGCAATATTTAAATATTCTCAAGTGTCAAAATGTCAGATCAGAATACATGGAAGATGTTTCTGTCATACCCTTAGAAGTTCTTTAAACATTGCTAGATTGACATCTTTTTAATGGTTAATTCGGTTTGATAATCTTATGAATCTAAAACCATTTATCGTAATTACATTTCTTTCTCCTGATGATAAAATATAATATGCTAGAGTGAATTGTGGCTTTTGAGGGATTTTTTCTGTCTTTTTGGAGAGGGGACTGAATCTCCAATAAGGTCTCTTGGAAAAGTAATTTTAGTGTGATTTAGACTCGGCAGTTTTGCTGGTGTCTCTGTGAACATGGATCTTGCCTCTCCTTCTTTTAAGTGCCTTCCATATCATATATCTTTGTCTGTGCCCGCCCAGGTCTAACAGGTAGCTTAGTGTAATCGTAGTCACTAAAGCCTCTCCAGGGAAATACCCATAAACTGACTGCACTTCAAGCGAAGCAGATCGTCTCAGAGGATAATCACATTTTAAAGATGGTGTAAAGGCCTTGGGTAAACATCAGATTTCTATAGATTATTGTAACAGGCTTTTCCAAGTCTCCTAAAGTGCATTATATAAGCTTTCTATTAAAGTTATCTCTAAGGTTCCAAACCAAGTAGCAAAATGATTACATTTTCCACCTTTATTGAAGTGTAATTGAAAATAAAAATTGAATGTACTTGAGGTATACGATGTGATGTCTGATACATAGTGAAATCATTACCATGATCAAGGAGTGAACATGAGCCTCACCTCACATGGTTACCATTTGTGTATGGGCGTGGCAAAAATATTACTGTGTTGATAACATTACTTATGATCCACGATCTTAGCAAATTTGAAGAATGTAATAATTTATTTCTAACCACAGTCACCATGTTGCCCATTAGGTCTCCGGGTTTGTGCATCTTGTAACAGAAAGGATGTATCTTGTGATCACTACCTCCCTTTTCACCCACCCCTCCCCAATTACCATCATTCCACTCTCTGTTTCTATGCGTTTAACCTTTTCAGCATTTCTCACATAAATAAGACCAGGCAGTATTTGTCTTTCTGAGTCTGTCTTATTTCACTTAGTGTAATGTCCTCCAGATTCATCTCATTATCACAAAGGGCAGCATGTCCTTCTCTTTTAAATCTGAATAATATTGTTACACATACGTGCCAGACAGATGACTGACTGATAGACATCACATTTCTTTATCCATTCATCCACCAAGGGACATTTAGGCTGTCTGCATAAACTTGTTGTTGGTACCTGCCCCCAAGTCAGGTCTGAGGTACAAGAGAATGAAATGCTCCCTGACATTGTGCCACTCCAGGCACTACATCAGTGCTTCTCTGCTATTCATAGGGTTTTCAGTGGTTGATTGTTTCAGGAATGGGCTGCCAGGTTCTTCCACCAAGCCTACAGCACCCAGTATTTCCAGGCAGTCTCCCATCCACAAACTAACCAGCTCCAACCCTCTCAGCTTCCAAGATGTGATGAAGTCAGGCACCAGGGTGGTACAGCTGTAGGCTCTTGCATAACCTCACTATTGTAGATAGTGCTGCAATGAACAGTGGGGTACAGATATCTTTTCATAATAGTGACTTTATTTTTTTTTCACCTATCTGTCCTGAAGTCATATTGTTTGCCCATAGGGTAGTTCCAATTTTAGTTTTATTGAGAAGCCTCTATATTGTTTTCCATAATGACTGCCAATTTGTATCTCCACCAACAAATGTGTAAGGGTTCCCATTTCTCCACATTCTTGCCAACAGTTGTCTTTTGGTTTTTAATAGTAGTCATTTTCACAGGTATGAAGTGTTAACTCCAATGTGGTTTTGGTTTGCCTTCCCCAATGATTCCTCTGTGGTGCTACTGCGGTTCTGAACTCTGGCCTCCTGCGTGTGCTACGCAAGTGCTCGTCTACTGAGTTGCACCCTCATCCTCATTTCTGTTCTTGAGACAGGTTCTTGGTTAGTTGTAGAAGCTACCTCTGACCTTGACCTCACGATCCTCCTGCTTCAGCCCACTCAGTTGCCAGGATTACAAGCATGTGTTATGGTGCCTAGCTAATGACAGGTTTTAATACCTGAAATATCTTTCTGGACTCCTTTGTCATTTCTATTAATTTTAGGGTCTAGATCCCAGTAATGCTGACACATTTTATTTTCTAAAACACAACATGTTTTCTCTCCTGCTTTTCCTCTGCTAGTAACTCTTTAGTCCCTCTCTGCTTAACTAACTTCTACTCATCTTCAGGTTGCAAAACAAACATTATTTCTTTAAGGAAGTCTTTGCCAACCCCACAAATTCAGGTTAAGTGTCTCGATGTTCTTGTGGTGTCCGGTGTTAGTTGTCTGTCACTGTGACAAAGTGTCTAAGACAATCATGTTATGAGGAAAGATGTATTTCCATGCACAGTTTCAGAGGCTTCAGTCCCTGCCTGGCCGGCCTATTGCTCCGGGGCCTGGTGGTGAGGGAGCGTTCCATAGTCGGAGTGCACTGCACAGGAAGCTGCGGGCCTCAGGGCAGCCAGAAGCATAGCGGAAGAGGAGGGGCCAGAGTCCCACAGACTCTGTCCCTAGTGACCTTCCCCCCTCCCACTTGGCCCCACCTCTCCAAGGTTTTCCCCACCACCTCCCCATAGCACCATAGGGAGGTGGGCATACCTTCACCAGGTAGGTCTTTGAGGGACATTTACGGAAACCATAGTTAAAGTCCACTAAACAAAGTAGAAATCACCTTAATAACATTATAGTTTTCTGCCCACATGTTCTCAACCTGGTCACAAAGAGTTTAAGGAGGGAAACTGTTTATATTGTGGAGTTATATTCTCTCTGCCCACTGCAAGCCTGATGCAGAGTACCTCTTCAAGAACTTTTAATGGATGAAGTGTTACAGAATTACACCAGGAATATCATCGTAAGGATATTCTACAGTAGAAAAGTTAATATAAAGTGGGGAATTAATTTATCTTTAGGCATTCTGTATATATATGATATATATATACACACACACACACACACACACACACACACACACACAATGGAATATTACCCAGCAATAAAGAATGAAATTATGTCTTTTTTCTTTTCTTTTTGTTTCAGCACTTGGGGGTTGAACCCAGGGCCTCACACATGCTTTGTGAGTGCTCTCCCACTGAGCTGAGCTGCACTCCAGCCCTTTTTTTTTTTTTTTTTTTGCTTTTTATTTTGAGAGTAGGTCTCACTAAGGTATGGCCTTGAACTTGTGATCCTCTTGACTCCATCTCCCAAAGATGCTGTGATTACAGATTAGAATGTCTTTAGGCATTCTAGCAAATTATCTTAAAATAATTTTAAATATAAAAAGGACTGTCACAATATAAGGTAACTATTTTTATCTACTATACTTGGCTATATATACCAAAAATGAGGTAAATGGTTTAGTTCTTCCTACACATCATTCCAACTATGGGACACCTGGGTTACTTAAACTGTTTTGACCATTAGGTCACAGGTTCTCAGTATTTGGGCACTTATTCAAAAAGTAGTGTTTCACGAAAAAAAGCTCAATAGCTCAATTGGTAGATCGCTGTGCTGCAGTCTCTGAGGTCCTGAGTTCAATTCCCAGCACCACAAAAATGGGAGAAGGGCCTGGAAATCCACTCCCAAGGCAATCCCGAAACAGTCAGCCATTGAAAATCCTATGAGGATCGCTATGAGTTGGATACCGACTCCACGGCACCTAACAACAACAACAACAACAAATCTCTAGCCATTAGGGAAATGCCAATCAAAACAACACTGAGATTCCTACTCACTACAGTAAAGATGGCCAAGATTAACAAAAAAAATAACAAATGCTGGCAAGGATGCAGAAAAAGGGAATGCTTTTCCACTGCTGGTGGGAAAAACCACTTTGGAAATCAGTGCAGAGATACCTTAGAGAACTAAGAACAGAACGGCTGTATGACCCAGGTAAACCACTCTTGGGAATATACCCAAGGGGAGATAAGTCATCAACTACCGGTACACCTGCACCTCCATATATAATGCAGCACTCTTCACAATTGTAAGGGTATGGAATCAACCAGATGTCCTTCAACAGAAGAGTTAATTGAAAAACTGTAATATATATGATACACACACACACACACACACACACACACACACACACACACACACACACACAATGGAATATTACCCAGCAATAAAGAATGAAATTATGTCATTTGCAGCAAAATGAATGGAATTGGGGAATATCATTTAAACAAATTAACCCAGACTCAGAAAAAGAAATACCACATATGTTCTCATTCATATATGGGAGCTAAGTCTAACTTAAAGGAAGAAAAGAAATTATAAATATTTGTTGTGGTGGTGGTTAGGTGCTGTGGAGTCAGGTCTGACTCGGAGTGACCCCTACATACAACAGATGAGACATTCTCCGACACTGTGCCATGCCTGACACTTTATCAGTGCTTCTCTCTTACTCTTAGGGTTTTCAATGGCTGATTGTGTTTTGGGTGAGGGCTGCCAGGTTCTTCTCTCAAGCTTACAGCACTCAGTATTCCCAAGTGGTCTCCTATCCAAGTACTAACCAGGCTGACCTGCTTAGCTTCCAAGATCTGACAGGATTGGATGCCAGGGTGGTATAGCTGCAGATGTACATATTTAGATAGATAAAAATGAACAACCATACCTACCTAAGAATGCAAAATACAAGGAGACCAGAAAGAAGGGGGAGGAGATCAATGGGTGCAGGGGGAGGTTGGGAAAGTGGGGAAAGGGAGGGGAAATAATGTAGAAGGGTAAAGAGGGAGAGAAAATCCCAAAATATAAGATGCAACTACATGAATGCATAAGAAAAATAGAAGGAAAAAGTCAATGAGAATATAACCCATGATTGTATATGATTTTCATTACATATTAATTAAAATTGTGACTTCTTTTTTTCTTTAGTTTATACTGTTCTGTAAAATATGTAAGATGATGAATGTGTACATAAAAGTGATTTAATAGCTGCCTAATGGATACAGCAAATGACTTCTTACTCTGTACTTCACCAACATATATAAATCAAATAAAATTAAAATATGGTATTTTGCTTGTTTTTAGATATTATGATTTTTAGAATAAAAAAGATAGTCTGATATTGTCTTTTGGATGAAAATTACTTAAAATGCAAATTAAGTAATTTTAAACCTAAAGACAACTAAGGCAAAAGTCCTGATTTCAATCAGCCCACCCTTCAGAGCCAAGCAAGTATTTATGAGGGATAATACAGGGAAGGCAATCAGAAGAACAGGCACCATGAAGATCCAGTGGTGGGCAGTATTAGTTTCAGAAAGTTCAGGGAGAGCGAGTGTGAAAACATTGTGGAGAATGTCACATGTGAGGGCTTGGGAATGCTAGAATCCGAGTAAGTAGATAACAGAGAGGATGTTTGTGAAAGGATAGCATGATTACCAGACATGTGGCACAGAACAAGAGATGCAAGGCCTATCTGAAGAACATCAGCACCCACACAGGTGCACCAACAAGGAACTGGAAAGAGGGAAGCATTGAAGGGAGTTCCTGATAAGAATTTAGAGTAGGGTGTGATATCATATGAGCAAGGGCTTTGGTCCATGGGTAACAGGATCCATTTAAGGTTTCAAACCAATCTATTTATTATTTAGAAAATAAATAAGGAACAAAAATGATAATGGTTGGAGTTGCCTCCATCTTGACATTTTCTTTAAGCTGCGACAATTTTGTAGAACATGTTGATCCCATACAATTTGATGCTGTCCCTCCAAAAATAAAGAGGGAGCGGAAAGTATTTTGTATAACACAATGAATATATGCACCATTGAAATGCTAATGTGCATGCAGCTTGTGCTGAGTGAATCTGTGATTGTGGGATATGTAGATTTCATGAACAAGAGATTTCACATTTTATTTGAGGAATACATTCAAGAGCATAACTATTGTAATAATATCTTCAATGAATCAGTTCTTCTTTTTATTTTTTCCTATTCTTTTTATGCCTTCATACAGAAGGATCAGCAATTGTTCTTCAACTGTATGTATGAAATTGGAAGAGCAGAAAAAATGTGAAAATTTTCAACCTTTTCATTTCCTTTGACTATTGATCAGTTCTTGGTTCCACTAAAGTTATATAAAAGATCTTTTTCATATTAATACTATGTTTAGTGAGAAGGTTGTAGTAAAGTAATATTTAATCTATTTTCTTAGTTTGGGAATTTATCAGTTTTCTAATTTACAAAGTAGCTGAAGAGAAAAAAAGAAACAAAGAAGAGAGTATATACACTAAGTTGCAAAGTACAACTGAAAACATCAACACCTCAGTATCTGCGTGAATGCTGGGCATGGAATTATCAGTTCCTTCTTAAGTAGGCTTATGCATAACAGGAAATAAATTTGAAATAATCTTTATGCAGAAGAAAATTACTTCCTCTTTTGTATTCATTTCTTAGCAGAATATACAGAATATATTATGTATTTGAATAGAAAGAATCTTTTGGCAGAAAGTGAATGATACGTGGATTGGACTAATCTCATACCAAGTTTTCAATTATCAGACTGTATACATCACTCAATAAAATATTATTTAATTGAAAATATGATCAAGATTAGCACTTTTCACTTCATAATGATGATCATTACTTTGAAGTCTATAAGTTGGTTTTAAGAAGGTCCACGAATACAGTGCAGACAGCTGCTAGGTTTTGTAGTCATCATGAGGTCCTCCACTGTAAGTCCATCTCATAATCCATTGTGAGCTTCTGAAAACCCTCACTGGATAGAATTTTAATTCACATTTGACTTCAAGGGCTCAAGTCCTAACTTTTAAAACACTTTTGGAGTTTTACATTCTTAAATACTGTGCACTTGTTTTTATATAGATTTTATTTTATAAATATATAATGTGTAGTCATATATTTATTTTATCAATATATAATATGTAGCTTAATCCACATAAATACTCAGGATTATATTCATAAAAGATCATGAAATACAACCTTACATTATTTTAAAGAACATTTTATGATTTACTGAAAACTAAGAAATATTGATGGATTTGGGGCTTCTAACAGGGCACCACCTCAAGAATAAGTTTAATTCATCAGACATAAATGATAGGAGACCAGAGGACTTGTGGATTGACATCAAAGATATCATTCAAGAAGGAAGCAAAAGTTATTTAAAAGACAAGAAAAAAAGAAAAGACCACATTACATGTCAAAAGAGAAACTGGAACTTGCCCTTCAACGTCCAGCAGCTAAAGTAAAGGGAAAACATAATGAAGTTAAGGATCTAAGCAGAAGATTTCAAAAGACAGTTCAAGAAGACAAAAACTAATATTATAATGACATGTGCAAAGAGCTGGAGGCAGAAAACCTAAAGAGAAGAACACACTCTGTGTTTCTCAAGCTTAAGGAAGTGAAGAAAAAATTTAAGTCTTGAGTGGTTATTGTGAAAGATTCTACAGGGAAAATATTAAATGATGCAGGAAACATCAAAAGTAAATGGAAGGAATACACAGAGTCTTTATATTAAAAAATGAACTGGTAGATGACCAACCATTTCAGGAGGTTGCATATGAAGACCAACCAATGGTATTGAAGGATGAAGTGGAAACTGCCTTGGAAAAACTGGTGAAACACAAGGCTCCAGGGATTGATGGGATACCAAAAGAGATGTTTCAACAAACAGATGCAGCACTGGAGGTGCTAACATGTTTATGCCAACAGATTTGGAAAATAGATACTTGGCCAACTGACTGAAAGAGATCCATATTTGTGTCTATTCCCAAAAAAGGGATCCAACTGAATATGCAAACTATCAGACAATATCATTAATATCATACGTAAGCAAAGTTTTACTAAAGATCATTCAAAAGCAACTGCAGCAGTATATAGACAGAGAATTAGTAGAAAATCAAAAGGGATTCCAAAGAGGGTGGGCAACCAGGGACATCATTGCTGATGTCAGGTAGATATTAGCCAAAAGTAGAGAATACCAAAAAGATGTCTATCTATGTTTTATTGACTATGCAAAGGCATTTGACTGTGTGGATCATAGTAAATTATGGATAACACTTTGGAAAATGGGAATACCAGAGCAACTAATTGTATTCATGAGAAATTTGTATGTGAATCAGGAGGCAGTTGTTCAAATAGAACAAGGAAACACTGAGTGGTTTAAAGTTGAGAAAGTTGTGCATCAGGGCTGTATACTTTCACCATATCTCTTAATATATATGCTGAGCAAATAATCTGAGAAGCTTGACTTTATGAGGAAGAACACGGCATCAAGATTGGAGGAAGTCTCACTAACAACCTGCATTATGCAGATGACACAACTCTGTTTGCTGAAGGTGAAGGGGATTTAAAACATTTACTGATGAAGATCAAAGATCATAGCCTTCAATATGGGTTGCAGCTAAACATTAACAAAACAAAAATCCTTACAACTGGGTCAGCATACAACCTTACAATAAATGGAAAAAAGATTGAGGTTGTCCAAGATTTTGCTCTGCTTGGCTCTATAATCAACAACTGTGGAAGCAGCAGTCAAGAAATCAAAAGACTTGTTGCTCTAGGAAAAGCTTTGCCAAAAGACCTCCTTATAGAGTATAGAAAAGTAAAGATGTCACATTGAAGATGAAGCTGCACCTGACTCATGCCATGGTATTTTCAGTTGAATTAGAGGGTTGTAAAAGCTGGACATTGAACAAGGCGGAAAGGAAAAGAATTGATGCTTTTGAATTATGGTTCTGGAGATAAATATTAAAATCCCACGGACTGCCAAAAGAACCAACAGATCTGTCCTAGAAGAAATGCAACCAGAGTGCTCCTTGGAAGCAAGGATGGCCAGACTGTGTCTTACATATTTCAGACATGTACAGGAGAGATCAATCCCTGGAGAAAGACATCATATTTGGGAGAGTGGCAGGTTAGTGAAAAAAAAGGAAAACCCTCTACCAGATGGATCAACACAGTGTCTGCAACAATGGGTTTAACCATAAGTAAAATCCTGTGCCTGGCACAGAATCGGGTAGTGTCTCTATCTGCTGTATATAGGGTCACTGTGAGTCAGATCTGACTTGAGGGCACCTAACAACAACAACAACAAGGGACAAGAAGCTATGCAGTTTATGTATAATGTTGTTGTTGTTGTTGTTGTTGTTGTTGTTAGGTGCCATCCAGTCAGTGTCTGACTCATAGCAACCCTATGTACAACAGAGGAAACACTATTGTCGATGCTTCTCTGCTATTCATAGGGTTTTCAATGGCAGATTGTTTTGGGGGAGTGGGTTGCTGGGTCCTTTTCCCAAGCCTACCATGCCTGGTGTTCCCAGGTGGTCTCCCATCCAAGTACTAAACAGGCCTGACTGTGCTTAGATTCTGAGACCTGACAGGATTGGATACCACAATGGTACGGCTGCAGGCTTAAGTACACTAGCTCATGTCAAATGCATTATCATTTATTGATAGACAATTTAATAGAGTAGAAACATGTTATTAGATTATCTTGGATTAACACTTGGTGGCATGTTGTTGTTGTTGTTGTTAGGTACAGTCGAGTCGGTATCCGACTCATAGCGACCCTCATAGGGTTTTCAGTGGTTGACTATTTCAGGATTGCCTTGGGAGTGGATTGCCAGGTCCTTCTCCCATTTTTGTGGTGCTGGGAATTGAACTCATGACCTCAGAGACTGCACAGCAGGGCTCTACCCAGAGCTAAATCCTGAGCTAAAAACTGAGCTAAATCCCAGCCCTTTGGTGGCATAGTATATTTTATTATATAACCTTGGACAAATTACTTAAACTACCTGAGATTTTGTTTTCTTCCCTATTCATTTTTGGGTAACCTTATTTCTCCAAAATATCATAGATATAATAAGCTCTACACTATGACTGGGCTGGGATTTAGCTCAGTTCGTAGAGTGCTGCGCTGCAGTCTCTGAGTTCCCGAGTTCAATTCCCAGCACCATAAAAATGAGAGAAGGACCTGGCAATCCACTCCCAAGGCTATCCCAAAAACAGTCTACCATTGAAAACCCTATGAGGGTCACTATGAGTCGCGAGAACCTGGGTTCAGTCCCCCAGTACTGCAAAAAGAAAATCTATATTGTGCTCCCATTGTTGGAAATGTAATTGAATAGCAGGAAGAGGGAGAGGGAGAGGGAGAGGAAAAGGGAGAGGGACAGGGAGGGTGGGAGAGAGAGAGAGAGCAAGAGCGAGAGCGAGAGCGAGAGCGAGAGCGAGAGCGAGAGAGAGAGAGAGAGAGGCAACTTCACAAATAATGAAGATACGCTTCCATATATCAATCATAAGCATATATATTTTCAAGTGAACTCTTACATTTGCAAGCCAAAATTTGTACCTATTTTTTGTGGAAAGAAGCAAACAGGCTTCAGAGCTGTGCAAATTCTGCCCTTGCATTGAGTGTGACCGTAGAGTGTGAACTCTTGTCTCCCTGCAACTCTAAATCAAAACTCCTTTTGATCCTTTATCTATGTAAAGCTATGCAATCACAGAGTTCCAGTTGCTGTATTGGTGCTTCTGACAGAGAGTTCGTATCTTTTCCAAATTGGATAAATTTGATGCAAGGCTCCAGACACTTTTAACATTCACTAACTGTTCTCCAGCCAAGACTGGGAGTAACATAGTTGAAATAACCGAGGGCTTCGGCAGGGCCTGTCCTGCCTCCAGGGGCTTACAGTTTAAATTTGGCACACCCTTACAGGGCAACAGCTGCTCCTTTCGCAAAAGGTGGAACATGGAGAGAAGATACACCCTTTTTCTATATAGGGCACAAACAACAGCTTGAAGTGAATACTCTGAAAACAATGGTATTTAATACAGACTACAGGAAAAAAGTTATATAAGATCTACTTTAAGAATTTTTTAAGGGCAGCATTACAATAATCCCATTTTAAGGACAAGAAAGTTCACTATTTTGAAAAACTGTATGAGGAAAAAAGTCTTAGGGAAACAATGGTATCTTAACTTTTCAGTACCTTAAAAATGTCTAATATCAATTGTTAAACTAAGAATTCTGATCCTCAATGGAAGACAGAAGAAAACAACTGATGAAATGTGATCAAAGTTGCATTGACCATATTTCTAGATGTTTCAAACATCCTTAGTGTGGTGTGATTCTCACTGAAATTACCAGTCACCTTGTCTATGTGAGATCCAGCTTGTCTGAGGCTGAAAAACTAGGAAACTATTCTAATGAGGTCAGATAAAATGAGTTTTGCAACTCTAGAATCCAACTCAACTAAATATAGGCCTAAGGTATTTTTACTAAATATATGGTTAAATTAAACCTTAGTACTCCCCATAGAAAAAATGTCTGGGAGGATTATATATTCATTAGGATACTCATTTGGGGAATTTGAGGGGTGGGCACATGACACCTAGAAAGAAATGGGGAGAAAGCTACATAGCAGAAATAAAACTTTTCATCCTGTGGCCTAACTTTAAATCCCACTTTTTATTGTTTTTATTTGACAAAACAAAAATACCCATTATCTCCTACTAAATCCCAGGCACTGTTCCAGCCACTGGGGAAGCAATGGTGACAAGATCAAGCTTTGCCCCTCGTGGAGCTTATATTTTGGAGATAGTAGTTTCTTTTCACATATTAAGCATTTGTATATGCCCTTGAAAATTCCTAAGCACTGATACTATGCCTATAATACCTAATGAATAGAAAGCCTTGATGTTACTCTTCCTCTACTGGCCTCCATGAGGTGTCATGAGAAATAATCTCAGCATAATTGATTAATTAATAAAAGGACATTAGAAAGCCTATAAATGTGGTCAGTTCACAGGAGAAGTGGGCTACACGTGAGAGGCTAAACAATATGCCATGAATGAATCAGGAACTATGGAGGACTGTGTATTTATTCATTCAATAAATATATACTGTTGGTCACTTGTACCAGGAACTGTGTTGGGCACTAAACAAACGCATAAGAAAGAGAAGCTTGCGTAGCCAGGCGCAATGGCGCACGCCTGTAATCCCAGAGGCTCGGGAGGCAGAGGCAGGAGGATCACAAGTTCAAGACCAGAGGCAGTCTGCGTAAATTAGGGAGACCCTGTCTCAAAAAAAGTGAAAAAAATGGGCCGGGGGTGTAGCTCAGTGGTCCAGCACTTGCAGAGCATGCAAGCGTGAGGCCCTGGGTTCATCCCCCAGTACCACACACACACACACACACACACACACACACACACACACACAAAAGAAGAAGAAGAAAGGAAAAAGAAAAAAAAAAGAAAAAAGAAAAGAAAGAGAAGCTTGCAAACTGACCTCATAAAACTGTTGATCTAGTCCTCTAATTATCAATGAGAAAATGTTACATCAGTTGGAAGATTGTTGTTCTGTTTGTTGTTGCTGTGGTCTTTAAAGGAGACTGATTAAATCATGTTCAAATATCAATGGGTAACCCATTTATTCAATATATAATTGTTACTCTCTCACTACATTTCAAACAAAGTGTCAGTGCCAGATAATCAAGCTTCAGAAGAATAAAAAATATATACAGATTGTGCAGAAAGGTATATGCATTTTTAAGTATTAAAATTATAAATAAATGTAAAATAGTAAATAGATGAATAAATACTTAAATTTGCAAAATATCTTTATTGATAAAATTATGAAATTAAAATACACAGGGGACTACACTTTTGTAGGAAAATATCCATATGAAAATGTCAATGATGGTCTCTACCTTGTTTAATCTTCACAAAACCCTTTCACTATGTTTCTTGCAACTCTCTGAACATGATACTCACTTTCACTTTGGGCTTCCCACAAACCATACTTCTATGGAAATACCTTTGCACCACACTAGGAAATCAGTCATCCTTTAAGATGACTCTCAAATATCTCTTCTTGCATGAACTCTAGTGTTCCCAAGAAAAAATAAGCCCATTCCTCATCTATACAGACCATTTTACTAGTTTCTTCTAATTACTTTCAGAGTATTTACATTAATAAATTCTACACTTAGTTCATCCCTCTTGCTTATAAGACAATCATCTCCTTGAAAATAGGGTCAGTATCTATTTTACAATTTTGTTGTTGCTAGGTGCAGTGAAGCCAGTATCTGACTCATAGCAACCCTGTGTACAACAGGTGAAACACTGTTGTCAGTGCTTCTCTGCTGTTCATAGAGTTTTCAATGGCGGATTGATTTTTTTGGGAGTGGGTTGCTGGGTCTGTCTCCCAAGCCTACAGCACTTGGTGTTCCCTGGAGGTCTCCCATCCAAGTATTAACTAGGCCCGACCCTGCTTAGCTTCTGAGATCTGACAGGATCGGATGCCACAGGGCTACGGCTGCAGGTAATTTTACATAAGCTTTCCATATTTTGTATAGTGCCTGCATAAAGAATATATTCAGTAAATTTTTAGTGAAATCCATTAAATCCATTAATAAATGGATTTTTAAAATGAATACAAGAGGCCAGGCATAGTGGCACATACCTATAATCCTAGTGACTCCAGAGGCTGAGGCAAGAGAATCACAAGTTCTAGGCCAGAGGCAGCCTGTGTAATTTAGTGAGACCCAATCTCAAAATAAAAAATTAAAAAGGGGCTGGGGTTGCAGCTAAGTAGCAGAACACTTACAAAGTATGTACAAGGCCCTGTGTTTAGCCTCCAGTACTGAAAAAAAGAAATACAAGAGGATTAATACAATGTTGACAACACATGTTTAGTAATGCTTTAGTAAGTACTCTTGAAGGCTTTTATAATGTCAAGTGCAAAGGCACAGTATTCAATTCACAGAGCTATTATGTAAAATAATACAACCCTAGAGTATTACTTGAACAGTAATTGGGTAGAACATGGAGAAATCAAGAACTTCTAAGGACAGATCCCTGTCTCAGGGGCTCTGACATCACACTGAGCAATGCATTCACGGTTGAACTCTGCACACTCTGCTGCACACTCACAGTCAAGAAGGACTTTCCCAGTGTAATTACTTTTGTCTACATCACTGTAAAACTTTTAAGAAAAATGTCATAGAAAATGTTTTTACTTTCTTACTTAATAAAGCCATTAAGAATAGAAACAACATGCTTTAAAAAAATGCTAAAAATATTATGACTCCCCATAAACTCATAAGATTCAGAAATGCATCCCTAATAAGCAGCTGTGACCTTACTTAATGTATTCATAAGAAAAATAAAAACATTATGATCACTATACATAATCCTTACATCTAAAGAAATCATAAGTTTTACTTAAAATATCTTTTAATACAATGCATTTACACCAATTATCCAGATGATCCATGCCTTCTCTGCCATATATTTTTATCTTCTATAAATAAATGAAAAATCCTGCAATATTTAGAAAGTATGCTCAAATTAAAATTAGGAAATCCATTGTACTTTATAACTCTCCTAAGATCATAAAGTCAGCAGAATTGCTTTTGATGTGACATATTTCATCAAGTAATTATTAATGTGTAATCTCCAGGTATTTTCAAATACCCACTTCTTTTGTAGTAGTGAAAAATGTTCTAGTTCTTAACTCTAAATGTTAAACTATGAATCCTCAGCTCAGAATTTCCACTGTGCTAAGTTTGCTAATAACCCAATTGTTTATAGAATATTAGATTTATTCATTTTGGATAGCCTAGATTATATAATAAAACATTCACAGATAATTTGAATATTAAATTTTAAATACAAGTAATTGTAATCTTTAAAGAGCCTATTCTCAATGAACTTCCCAAATTAAATCAAAACCAGGATCACCAGTAACAGATTTCTTAGGCATTGTTTTTCTTTCTCTCAAAATACTAAGTTAAAAATGACAACAGATGCCATGTTTCCCTTGAAGGATCATACACTTTCTGTACAAAGCCCCTGCCATCACTTCACTTATTCACCTTTTCTTTTACCCGTGTTAGTTTGGTTGATGATATTTATTTGAAATACTCCCCCAACCCCAAAATTATATTCATGCCACTGAAAATTTTTGGGTCTGCAATGAGGCTAATTGAAGGTTTGGTCATTTCATTTCAATGTGACAAAATAAAATTGTTTATATACTTCAGCTTTAGGTTTCTTTGCCCGAATAATATATTACACACCTCCAGGGATGTCTTAAGGATTAATGAGCTTGAAAAAGCACATTGACCTTTCTGATGAAACATGCTGTATAAGTACAAAATGCTGTTTCACTGTGCTCCAAATAAGATATATATGGAGGTCAAACTGAGGCAGATTGATAACACAAATGCAGTCTAAATAGAACTCTTCTCTAAAATCAGGTTTTGTCCTAGCTTAGAAGTTTGTTGTCCCAAATCTCTCTTCTTTTTTCCCATTTCTATACCTACTTATGAATTTAGGTCATTTGTCTTAACAACTGTACATTAACATCACTATTTCACAGCTGAACTGCATATTTTCACTGTATTCCTCTTTAAACTATATATGAGACTTAAGAGTACTAATCAGAGCCATGGGCTGGGATTTAGATTAGTTGCTAAGGTGTGGCTCTGCAGTCTCTGAGGTCCCGAGTTTGATTCCCAGCACCACAAAAATAGGAGATGGGCATGGCAATCCACTCCCAGGGCAATCCCAAAACAATCAGCCATTGAAAACCCGATAAGAGATGAGTTGAACATGACTCAATGGCACACAACAACAACAACAATCAGAGCCACGGGATGGGGTTCAGTTCAGTTAGTAGAGTAACTCTCTGTGCCCTCTGGGGCTCTTGGTTCCATCCCTAGCACTCTAAAAATAAGAGAAGGACATAGCAATCCACTCCCCAAACAGCCATTGAAAACCCTATGAAGGTTGCTGTGAGTCCGACCCTACTCAATGGCACCTAACAACAACAATCAGAACCACTGTTTATTGATTACCTAGTGTGTGCCAGGCATTGGGCTTTATGTTGTTGTTAGGTACCCTCAAGTCAGGTCTGCCTCATAGTGACCCTCATAGGGTTTTCAATGGCTGATTATTTCAGGATAGCTTTGGGAGTGGATTGCCATGTCATTCTCCCATTTGTGTGGGGCTGGGGATTGAACCCGGGGCCTCAGAAACCACAGAGCAGCGCTCTGCCAACTGAGCTAAACCCCAGCCCTTTGGACTTTACACAAGTCATAAATTGTTTAATTCAATTCATGAAGTTTGTAATGGGAGAAGACAGACTATAGAATAAATCAACATGGCTGCTCAATGATATTAATGTTTGAACTATAGTAATAATCAGAAATGGGTGGCCAGCACAGAAAAACATGATTTGGAGAAATTGGATTTGGTATTAGTTCAGCATAAGTTATAAAGAAGAAGTGGTAAATTTGAGGTCAACTAGAAAATTGGCAGATTTTCACCTCTTCTGTCCAAATATCCTGCTCCTATAAACAAATATCTTTTTACTTATATATTTAGCTTCCTGCACAGAATCAATATATTCCTAATAGGAAAGGAGGTATACTACACAATAGTGTGGGGATGTTTGATTTTGGAAAGGGTATCTCCTTTCTGTGTTTTAAATTTGAAAATTAGTGATCTAGTTTATGTATTACTCCATTATACATTAAATTAACACAATCCATGAATTTAATCATTTCTGAGTGTACTTTTAAAGTCTACTACTTTTTGGCTAGCAATAAATCCTAAGTAAATGTATTTACCTCATGTCTAAATACTTTGTAAAGTGACAATGTGTCAACTGTAAGTTCAAGGGACAGCTATAGGCAGTTCTCAAACCATCTCCTCTTGATGAGAAGGAGTGAAATGTTCAGGTCGCAGGGGAGGAAAACAACACAAAAATGTCTGTCACAAATATGTCTTTTGAAAATTTTTGAAAACTCATATTTTAAAAACAAATTTTAATTTATATTCTATTCATTATGTGATTTATAACTTATTATATAGATAAAATTCTCTAAAATTTTGAAAAGAAATGCAACACTTCAGAATGACTCTTTACATATGTTCTGCAACTTCAAAGGCATTTTGAAGAATATAGTCACTATACCAGAAGCAAGAATATTTCAGCTTGAGAGGCATAGATGTATTGGAATTGGTAGGGTATTAGAAAGGGTAGCTATAAGGTGCATTTCAAATAAAAATGCTATTATATTGATTTCCATTAACAAATAAATAGAAGAAAAATTAAGAATTTCAAATTGGTTCCCATTTAGAATAAAATTACAAAGACTTATCATAGCTACATACATCAAAATATACATTTAAAATGCAGCATCGATGAAAATATTAAGCATGATATTGTATACATGTTCCTAAACTTACAATGGAGTTATAGCCCAATAAATCCAACACAAGTTGGAAATGTTATGACTAAACATGGATTTAATACATCTAACCCACTAAACATCATTGCTAGCAACACAGTACACTGTGGAATAGATATTTTTACCCTTGTGAGTGCATGGCTGGCTGTGAGTTCTAGCTTGTTGTCCCCATCCAGGATCAAGAGAGTATTAGAGAACACAGGCTTGGTCTAGGAAAGGAAGTACAATTTCTACTGAATGCTCATCATTTTAAACTGTTATAAACTTGGAAAATTTTAAGTCAAACCATCATAAACTAGAGGTTATGGGTATTAGATTTAATGTCACAAAATAAATCAACAGCATATAAAACTGTGGTATTAGAAATTCTGACAATGTGATCATTTGACTTTCCTTGACTTATGTATTTCCTCACAAGGGAGGGGCTCTAGCTTTGTAGTTAAAAATTAGGACTCTAGCCAGGCACAATGGTGCACACTTCTAATCCCAGCGACTTGGGAGCCCAAGGCGGGGGATCTCAAGTTCGAGGATAGAGGCAGTCTGCATAATTTAGAGAGCTCCTGCTGCCCAGTGCTGTCCAACTGAAAGGGAGGGACCTATACCACAGGAACCAGCCTGCAAACCTTAATGATAGTGTGACAAGTTTCAACTATAGTTACGATTGTGAGATCAGGGTTCAGAGATTTCAGTCAAAATCACCCAGTTCTCCTCGTGCGAAGAAGGCATGTCAATCAAAAGTCAACACCAAGGTGATATCAATTCTCTTTTGACCTTGATGAAATTGTGCAAGCTGAGTTTGTGCAAACTCTGCCTACAGTAAGGGCTTATTAGAATGCTTAAAAAAAGATATACATAGAAAATAGCCTGAGAAATGGGCAAAAGCTTCATCCTCCATCATGATGCTCTGTGTCACCCATCACTTCTTGCACAGCAATTTCGGTTAAACATTGTGATTTGTCCTCATCCACCTTATTCACTGGATCTGGCACCATGTGACTTCTGGCTCTTCCCCAAAGTCAAATTGACCAGGAAAGGTAAACATTTTAATTGATTCAGGACACTGAGGCAGCCACGACAGTGCAAGTAAAGGTACTCAAAAAGAGGGCTTCTAGAACTGCATCAGAAAATGGTGAGGATGATGGGATACTTGTGTTCAAATTCAGGAGTATTTGAAGGAGGATTAATGGCAATGTGCCTTTTAATGTAATATTTTTTCTAAATTAAAACATTCACAATATCTTTTGATCACACCTCATGACTAATATACACTTTTTAACACCAGATTCATATTACAGTTTAGAGATAAATTTTATTTTAATAATTTACTTAAAGAGTGAGTTATATGGTGTTTACTATAGGCCGTCTGAATATTCTCAGGAATCATAAGCACAAATAGTTAGTATATCTATCTATCTAAAGGGAGAAACACTGGAACTTCTATATCATAAGAAAAAATTTATATTCATATTACAGTATTTTTGTAGTACATTCCAGCCACATGACCTACTTTCTTTTACTCCTCCAGTTTTATTGAGGTGTAATTAATAAATAAAACTGTGTATGTTTGAGGTATACAAGGACATTGAAATGCAAACACATTGTGAAATTATTTCCAATATCAAGATAATTAATCCATCACCTCATATGGCTATCCTGTGTGTGTGTGTGTGTGTGTGTGTGTGTGTGTGTGTGTGTTTGTGTGAATAGAACAGTTAGTATCTACTCTTTTGGCCAATTTCAAGTATACAATGCAATTAACTTTCATCACCCAGATGTGCATTAGATCTACAGACCTTATTTATCCTTCATAACTGACACTTTGGATCCTGTGGACATTATTTTCCTGGTTCCTCTTTCCTCTGCCCCCTGACAAAAGACCATTCTACTCTCTGCCTCAATGAGTTAGACTTGTTGAGATTCCACAAATAAGTGCAGTATATACTTTTTTGTGCCTGGCTTATTTTCCTTAGTAAAATTTTGTCAGAAATGACAAGATTTTTTTTTTGAAGGCTGATAATATTCCGTTGTGTATGGGTATGTGTGCCACATTTTCTTTATCCCTTTGTCTGTTGATGGACACAGGTTGCTTACATGTCTTGACTACTATGAATAATGCTGCAATGAACATGGGAGTACAGATATCTCTTTGACTGTAATTTATTTGCATATGCACAGAAGTGAGATTGCTGGATCATATGGCACATCTATTTTTTATTTTTTGAAGGACTTCTGTATAGTTTTCTATAATAGGTGTACAAATTACATTCCCACCATCAGGGTAAGGGGATTCCCTTTTCTCTACATCCCCACGATTTGGTTTCACTTGGCCTTTTGATAAAAGCCATTTGAACAGACAGTAGGGGATATCCCTCTGTAGTTTTGACTTTTATTCCTCTGACATTTAGTGATGTTCAACTTTTTCATATTGTTTGGCCATTTATAAGTCTTTTTTCTTGTTTTGTTTTGTGGCACTTAGGGACTGAACACAGAGCCTCGCTCATACTTTGCAAGTGTTCAGCCACCAGATGCCAATTTTTAATTTTTTATTTTTATCTTCAGACAGGCAGAGTCTCACTAAGTTTCGCAAGCTTTTTTAGTTTGGTGCAATCCCATTTTTCTATGTTTGCATTTGTTGCCTGTGTTTTTGTTCAAATGCAAAAAAACCCAAAAACCAAAAAACAAACAAAAAATAAATAAAAAAAATAAACCCCCACAACAATAACAACAACAACAAAAAAGCCCTGAAACATTGCTCTGGCCATATGTTTCCCCCACATTTAATTCTAATAGTTGTTTTTTGCTTTTGTTTTTTGCAGAACTGGTGATTAAGCCTAGGACCTTGTACATGCTAGGCAAGCGCTCTACCACTGATCAGCATCCCCAGCCTGTTTTTATTATTAATTTTGATACAGCGTTTTGCTAAGTTGTGCAGGCTCCCTCTGGCCTCAAACTCAAGATACTCCTACTTTGGCCTCCCAAGTCACTGGGATTACAGTTGTGCGCCATGGAGCCCTACTTATTATTTCTAGTCACTCCAGAGCTTCCTGTCTTATGTTTATGGTTTTAATCCAGTTTTAGTTGGTTTTTATATGCCGTGTGAGAGATAGGTCCAATTTCATTCTACATGTGGATAGTCAGTTCTCCCAGTGCAATTTATTAAAGAGATTATCCTATCCTAATTCATGTTCCTGGCACTTTTATTAAATATCACTTCATGGTAAATGCACGAGTTTATTTCTGTCCTCTCTATTTGTTTCTATTAGTCTATATGTCTGTTTTTATACCAGTATCATACTTTTTGATTGACCACAGTTTTATGGATATATGTTGAAATCAAATACTATGATGTTTCCAGCTTTGTTGTTGCTTATAGATTCTTTGGCTCTTCTGAATCTTATGTGATTCTAAATAAATTTAAGGATTTTTTTCTATCTTAATGAAAATTGCCATTAGAACTTTGATACAGATTGCATCAAACCTGGATATTTTTAAAATATCAATTCTTTCAATCTATGAACATATGATATCTTTCAATTTATTTGTGTCTTCAATTTTTCTCAACAATAATTTTTAGTTTTCAGGATATGGCTCTTTGATCCTCCTGATTGACGTTATTCTTATTTTTAAAAAATGCCGATGCCATTGTAAATGGAATTATTTTCTTAATTTCCTTTTTAGAGAATTTGTTATTCAGTCAAATGGACCTTAGAGATATGTAGAAAACATTCCATGCAGTAGCAGCAGAAACCTCCTTCTTTTCAAGCACATGGAATATTTTCTATGATAGATCATATGTTATGACACAAAAAAGTTTTAACCAATTTAAGAATTCTGAAATCATATCCAGCATTTCTTCTTACAATAATGGTATGCAATTAGAAATCAATGAGGGAGAAAACAAGTGCAAAATACATGATTCAGCTGTATGATAATCCTATAATGAAACTCCTTATACTGCATGATAATTAAATAAACATAAATTTGACATACTGAGAAAAAAACAAAAGAAATCAAAAACAGGAGGAAAACTGGAAATCAAACAGCATGCTTCTAAACAATGAATGGAAAAATGCAGAAACCAAAAGAGAAACCACAAAGTATCCTGAGACAAATGGAAATGGAAATATAACATAAAATTTAGATAATGCAAAAAAAGTAGTTTTAAGAGGAAAGCTTATAGTGATAAATACCTGCATTAAGAAAAGAAGAAAAATTTCAAATAATCTCCTAATATAACTCACGTGAAGAAAAGGAAGGGCAAAGTAAGACAAAAGATAGCAAAATAAAATAAATAGCAAAGATTTAAGAACAGATATATGAAATACAGACCAGAGAAACAATAGAGATCATCAAATAAAATGAGGGTGCTTTGGAAAAGATAAATAAAATTGACAAATTTTTAGCAGGACTAAAAAGAAAACAACAGAGACAAAATTATAAATGAGAGAGGATAAATTACACCTGACTGCTCTCCTAGAAATACAGTTATAAGAAACTCACCAAAAAACTGTTGGAACTAGTAAACAAATTTAATAAAATCAAAGCATACAAAATCACCATACAAAAGTGGGGTGCTTCTTTGTTTTGACATGGTGAGGTGATTCCAAAGCCAGCCTCTTATTTGCTATTTTCAGTGTTTTCTTCATGTGTCTCATAGATATGCCAGTGTGAAAAGCTAAGAGTTCCCTTTTGTCATATAGGTCATAGTCCAGACACAGTTCCTAAGAAAGACTTCTGATCTCTTGAGGCAAGGAAAGAAACACCCATCCTTTCACTCTCTCTAGTATCACCTCACTTTATCACATTGTATGATAATCTTAATGAGATGTATTGTTAATGGTTATCTCTTCTTCCATTCCCAAGAATGTAAGCTCATTTAAGACAGGGACAATATCTGTCTGCTGTTTTCTATGTCCTCAGGACTTAAGATGGTGCCTATTAAATAATATATGTTTTGAAATATTTGAATTAAATAATGAGTGAATGAATAAACAATATTTGAAACTCTCTGTGTGCTGCATGTTTCAGTTTAGAGACCTTAGGTAGTTATTCAGCAATATTAAATAAAACTTGATCTATAGACACACTAAACACTTGCCTTTGAAAATTTCACAGTAGTTCAGCTGTCTGAGCAAATACTTGAATTAGACTTAATGTAGTGCAGTAAAAATTATGAATTAGAATTTCTCTCCAAAAACTAAAAGTATTTATTCTATGTCTGTATATCATACAATGGAAAGAATATACTAGTTTTCATTTCAATATCAGAATTCCTATTACCTTTCAAGTTTTCAAAATTCTAACTATCACAGCATTTTTCTTCTCTGTTTTGCCTCTATTTTTAATACAAGGTATAATTAAAAATGTTGATGCTGGAAAAACATGATTTTTGTCAGCATATTGAAAGCAAAGAAATTCACATCCAGAAATGAAAACTTCCATTAGCATGCAAAGAGAAGATCTGTTGTGTAAATGACCTCTTCTTTAGAAATCTAAACCTATAAAATGATAATTCAGTGATAGAACATTGCAAAATCCTCTATCTTCAGAGCCTTAGCTTTGATCTATTATATCTGTGTATGTGTGTACACACAAAATACAGAGTATTACCTTTCATATATGAGTATTTATAAAGGTATTGGAATAATTTATTTAAACTCAAATGTTTACAAAGTATTACTTGACATTTTGCCTCATCAACTACATAATGTATAAGTAAAATAATGTTATAAAAGTCCTGCCACTGCCTCTTGAAATATAATATTTGAAATTATATTTGTACTTTTTTGTTACTGTAGCATAAATCTTATGCTGTTACATATATCAAGCAGAAAATACCATAAAGAAAACTATAGACATAGAGTCTAAATATAATTTCATATAATAAGCATGACTAATACTCTCAAATATTGAAAATAGTCTGGTTTTGAACAGCAAACTTGGACCCTTCTACGTAAAGTCACCATATTAGAGATGAAACATTTTTTGGCCACAGTGAGTCCATCATTAGACACGGCATCACTAAGTTATAATATCAACACCAGCACTAGCTACTCATTCATTTGTCCCTCTTTTCGCTTGCAATTCACACGTAATTACGAGTATGATGTAGTTTCTATCCTCAAGAAGCTGTCAAGAAGTTTTAAATAAATTTCTCTTCATAAAATTTGTAAAACAGATTTCTGTTGTTTGCCCAGCGTGCAGGGATCTCAGAAGTTGCCACTTCATGCTAACAATTAGTAAGAAGACAAATTGAAGAACCCAAACTCTTAGGTCCAGAACGGTAGTGAGGTCATAGAAAACCACTGTCCCACAGATTGGAAAAATTTACAGGCAAATTGGGAGAATCACAGCTGAGCACAGCAGAGACCCAGGGGCAGAAACTCTACACAGTGGTGCAGGGAGGAAAACAGGAACTATAAGGGAGGGATTGCAAAGACGCCCGTGGACGGGCCTGAGAGTAAAAACTCTCAGGTTGGGAGAGTAGTGAGCCACACTTTGGTTAGTGTTACCAGTAGAAGCACTACCACACCCTTACAGTGAGTATCAGATACAACTCCTGTCATGATTCTGGCAGGGGAAGAGGAGAAGCAACCATTACAAAATATAACAAAGTGCTCCATTGGTGTCAACAAGGCCTGCCCACAGGAGAAACTACTGTCCAAAAGGCTAAATTGCTGGGGTTTTTATCAGAGTAACCTACCTGAAGAAAGGGAAATACCTAATTCTAGCCTTCTCTATCCATCCTGTCTACAGCCGTACCACCCTGGCATCCAATCTCGCCAGATCTCAGAAGCTAAGCACGGTCAGCCTGGTTAGTCCTTGGGTGGGAGACCATCTGGGAATATTGGATGCTATAGGCTTGGAAGAAGGACCTGACAGCCCGCTCCCAAAACAGTCAGCCATCGAAAATCCTATGAGTAGCAGAGAAGCACTGACATAGTGCTGGGCAAAGCAGAGCATCAGGGAGTGTTTCCTTCTCTTGTACATAGGGTTGCTATGAGTCAGACCCAACTCAAAGGCACCTAACAACAACTATCCATCCTATCCTATCCTATCCCATCTAAAGGAGAAAAAATAAATAAAGTGAAACATTCACAGCATATGGACACAACATCACCAAAAAGATTAACATCTGATTATAGGATTACAGAATTCTTCCCACACCCACACACTTTACCACTACATCATTAAAAGCCTGTTTACCACAGTCCCTTCTACCCAATAGATAATAATCACTTTTCCACAAAAATTTATAAAGCATACCTAAGGGCACAACTGAAGAAACTGAGAAAAACTGAAGAAATGAATGAATGTCAGAAACAGTTAGATATGGAAATTGCAATTGCAATTGCAAACCAGGAATTTTTTAAAACTATGATTAATATGCTTAGAAAGTGCTTTCCTAGAAAAAGTCAACAAAATACAAGAATAGATGGAAATGTAAGAAGACAGATGGAAATTCTAGGAAAGAAGAAAAAAAGAACTTCTAGAGGCCCCAAAATACTATCATAGAAATATGATCTTGATGGACTCATTATGAGGCTAGACTGGACATGGTGAAGAAAGACTCTCTGAGCATGAAAATAGAAATGTCAAAAATGGAAAAGCAAAGAGAAAAAAAGCAGAAAAAAGTATTAAAAAATATGTCCAAGACTTGTGGAACAACTATAAAAGGTGTCACATATGGATAATGAGAATCTCAAACTGAGAAGAAAGAGGGAGAAGAACAGATGCAACATTTGAAGCAATTATGACTGAGGATTTGCTCTGAAATTCATGCAAGACAGCACATGAACAGTCTCAGAAAACACCAAATAGAATGGGACTTGGGCATAGCATATCCCAATTTCAGAAAGTCAAAGATGAAGAAAAAGACTTGAAAATAGCCGGTGAGGAGGGAGAGGTGATACCTGAACAGGAGCAGAGAAAAGAAACACTACCACATACTCAGAAACCAAGGCAAGCAAAAGGAGAGCTGTTGTGAAATGGTTAATGTGCTAAGAGGAAAAAACAAACGAAACCCCAAACAACTAATCAACCAAGCACTGTGTACCCTGGGAAATTTTCCTTCAAAGTTGAAGTGGAGTAAAATATTTTCTCAGAAAAACAAATATTGAGAGAGTTTGTTAGACCTGCCTTGCCAAAATATTTCAGAACAAAGTTCCTCCAAGAGAAGGAAAATAATGTAAGCAAAATATTTGAATTTACTTAAAGAGATGAAGAGCATCAAAGAGAGAATAAGTGAATATAGAATTAAAACTTGTGTTTTTCTTATTAATTGATCTAGCAGATAATTGTTCAAAATGATAATACCAAGTTCTTTGAGTGTATATTTGTGTGTCTATGTGTGTGTAATTATGTATAAGTGATATGAATGAAAACAATGGTACAAGGGACTGAAGGGGGGAGTCAGGAATATTTTCTTATTATACAATGTGTACTACCAGAGAAGTGGTACACTGTGATTTGAAGATGGATGTGTATTGGTTATAAATGTATATTACAAATTTTTCATAAACCACTAGAATCTTTTACAGTATAATTGTTTTCATAAGAAAAGAAATATAATTGTCTAAAATGTCCAGTTCAAGCTAGAAAAGGCAGAAAAATATGCGAAAGAAAAAGAGGAACAAAGAAAAAGAGCAACAAGTAGAAAATAGAAACAAAGCTGGGAGGTACCTGTCCAACTACATCGATATATCAATAATGAATTTAAACACCAATTGTCTAAATATCATTAGAACACAGATTGCCAGACCAGATAAAAAATAAGATTCAAATATATGTGGTGGTTTAAATAAAACAATTAAAACACAAATTATCAGACTGAATGAGAAAAACATAAAACCCAACTATATGTCACTTAACAAGAAAGCCATTTTAAATATAAAGACACATGTAGATTAAAATTAAAGGAAGAGGAAGATATGTCATCCTGATACTAACCAAAATAAAATGGCAGGAGTTATATTAATTTCAGATAAAGAAAATTTTAGAGTAAAGAAAGATATCAGGGATAAAAAGGGGCATCACATAATGATAAAGGGGCCAGTTCTTCAAGAAGACATAACAACCCTGCCTGGCGCAGTGGCGCACACCTGTAATCCCAGTGGCTCTGGAGGTGGAGGCAGGAGGATTGCAAGTTTGAGACCAGAGGCAGTGTGTGTAACTTAGCGAGACCAACTCTCAAAAAGTTAAAAAAAAAAAAAAAAGGCTGGGGGCACAGCTCAGTGGTACAGCACTTGCAGAACATGCAAGCACAAGGCCCTGGGTTCAACCCCTAGTACCGCAAAAAAAAAAAAAAAAAAAAAAAAAAAAAAAAAAAAAAAAAAAAAAAAAAAAAAAAAAAAAAAAAAAAAAAAAAAAAAAAAAAAAAAAAAAAAAAAAA
>VMDO01004605.1:0-33272 GCA_007922755.1 Pedetes capensis | reverse complement strand
TCAGAAACTGATAGATCTGAAAGGAGAGATGGATGAATCAGTATTACAGCTGGAAATTTTAACAGCCCTGTATCAGAAATGGACAAATCCAGGAGGCAAAAGGTCAATAATGACATTGTTTAACTTAAGAGCACCATCAATCAACTGGATATAATTGACATCTATAACTTACTTTGTCCAAAAACAGCAAATTGTACGTTCTCCTCAAGCTCACAGGGAACATTCATCCAACTAAACCTCATTCTGGGCCACAGAATACACTTCAACAAATTTAAAATAATAGAAATCATGCAATACATGCTCTCAGAACACAGTGCAATTAAAATAGAAATCAGTAATGGAAAGATAGTGGGAAAACCCCCAAATACTTGGAAATTGAACTACATGCTTATATATAACACATGGGTCAAAAAAGAACCCTGAAGAGAAATTCAAAAATTATTTAGAACTAAATAAAAACTGGAAATATGCTTTGCGAAATTTGTGGAATGCAGACAAAGCAGGGCATAGCTGGGCATTTATAGCATTGAATGCATATATTTGAAAATAAGAAAATAACTAAAATCAATCATATAAGCATCAACCATAGGAAATTAGAAAAAGAAGAAACTACATTGAAAGTGAGCAGAAGAAAAGAAATAATAAAAAGCAGTAATCAATGAAATTAAACACAGAAAGATAATAAGTTCAATGAAATAATTCTTTAGAAAAATCAATAAGCTTCATACATCCCTAAGTACAATAATAAAAAATACTGTAAAAAATACTACTATCAAAAATAGAAGAGACATTCTTTCAGATCTGATGAACATTGAAATGATAATAAGGGAATATTAGGCAGAAGTCTATGCCTAAAAATTGGATAAGTTGTTTGAAATGGATCAGTTAGTTCCCTGATGGACAAAATCTGCCAAAGCAAACAAAGAAGTAAATAATATAAATAAGTCTGTATCTATGATAAATTAAATCATTAATAAATAGCCTTCTAAAAAAGGAGCAGCAGACCCAGAAGTGTTCACTGGTAAATTCTACCAAACATGCAAGAGGAGAACATGCCAGTTCTCTACAGTTGCTTCCAGAAGCAGATGCAGAGGGAATACTACTGGACTCCAATTTTGGGGTCAACATTACCTCAACACCAAAACCAAATAAGGATGTTGAAGAAAATTATAGATCAACATTTTCATGAACTTAGATATAAACATCCTTGACAAAACATTAGCACATTAATCTAACAATGCATAGAAAGAATTACATATCATGACCAAGGAGGATTTACTGCTGGTATGGAGAGCTGATTACACTTTTCAAAGTCAATTAATATAATCTCTCATATTGGGAGGTAAAATGAGAAAGACCACATTCTGATAACACTAGATGCAGACAAACTATTTCACAATAGCCAGTACCCAATAATGTTAAATATTCTGTGTAAATTGGAAATAGTGTTACTTCCCCAAGGATAAATATCCACAAAAACCTTACAACAAGCACCATGTTTGATGAAAAGCTGTAAGTTTTCTCATTAAGATCAGAAAGAAGCTAAGGATATCCCTTCTTGATACTATTACATTTTACTGGAATCCTGTTGTTTGTTGTTAGGTGCCCAGGAGTTGAGTCTGATTCACAATGACTCTTAAAGGGTTTTCAATGGCTGTTTCAGAACTGCTTTGAGAGTGGATTGCCACACCCTTCTCCCATTCTTATGGTGCTGGGATCGAACCTGGGTCTTCAAAGAGTACGGAGCAGCTCTTTGCCAACTGAGCTAAACTGTAGCTAATACAAAAGTTAAGAAAAGGAAATGAAAGGCACAATGATTGTGCAGAAAGAAAGTTGCCTTTGTTTTCAGATGACATTATCTAAGGAGAAAATCTGAAAGCTTCAATAAAACCCTCCAGGAGCTAGTAAGTGATTATAGCCAGGGTGTAGGATTCAAAGTAAATATATGAAGATCAATCATTTCTCTGTTAGCAATAAGGAAATGGAATTTGATGGTCTAGAAAATGCATGTAATTGTTCTAACAAGATAAAAACAAAGACCACTACATGAAAAGTTTCTATCTTAAACAGAACTGGAACCCAAGGACATATAGAAAAATATTACTAAGTAAAAGATAGAGAAGACTTAGATGGGAAACTTAGATGGGAAGGGTAGGAGGGGGGAAGCATAGGAGAGGGTAAAGGGTACCCTATATGAATAATGTTTATCAAAATGCATATATAGAAATGTCACAATGAAAAGCATGTCAAAATGAATCACATTAAGATGTACATTAAAAATTTCCAATAAAAAAATTTGAAAAAAAGCATCACCATTTGTATTAGCACACCCCAAGATTAAGTTGTTGTTGTTAGGTACCATTGAGTTGATGTCTGACTCATAGTGACCCTGTGTACAACAGGCGAGACACTATTGTCAATGCTTCTCTCCTATTCATAGGGTTTTCAATGGTGGATTGATTTTTTGGGGGTGGGTTTCCAGGTCCTTCTCCCAAGCCTACAGCACCTGGTGTTCTCAGACGGTCTCCTATCCAAGTACTAACCAGGCCCAACCCTGCTTAGCTTCTGAGATATGATGGAATTGGACGCCACAGTGGTATGGCTGCAGGTTTGCCAAGATTTAGTTAGATAAAAATCTTCCATGTAGACAAACGTGTGTCTTAATGAAGGGAGTACATTCAGAAAAGTGCATCATCAGGCACTTTCATCATTGGGAATATGTCATGGAGTGTACTTAACTGATTATGTCACTAGGTAATGTAATCTTATGGGAACATGGTCATGTATGTATCCATTTTTGACCAAAGGATTATTATATGGCACATTTCTACAGTAAAAAACCTACAGGAGGAAAATTATAAAACTGGCCTTAAATGACCAGGATTCTAAGCAGCATTCCCAATTACTCTGTGTACTAACTGAATCTTTCCTGAGACAATGGATAACCTGTAAAGCCAGACAAAGGTAATGGTAAGTAGAGGCGAGATGACATGGAAGATAGAGAGCACAGGTGCAGTGACCATGCCTGTCATCTAGGACTCTGGAGGCCAAGGTAGGAGGACCATGAGTTTGAGGCCAGAGGCAGCCTATGTAACTTAGTGAGACCCTGACTCCAAAAAAAAAAAAAAAAAAAAAAAAGGATTAAGGGTTGAGTTCAGAGGTAGAGCACTTGCAAAGTCTATGAAAGGCCCTGGGTTCAAGTACAGAAAAAAGAAAGAGAGAAGATAGATTACAAAATGAATAATGCTTGAAACTGATTTATACTATTCAGAAAAGATTTACCTAAGAAGCTTCCAAAACACAGACACAATTATTCAACTCTGTCAGAATTCTCTGGTGAGTCTCGTACATTCGTAGAATTGTTTTCTACATGTTGATCCCAAAAATTACTATCTATGCCATGGATGTCCAACTTCAGCAAATATTTACTAAGCCCTACTCTGTGTAGTATGTATGAGGTAAATTTTATTACAAACTCAATCAGAGATCACTTCTTTAGAAACTCTTCAGGTAAAAGAATATATATGGAAAACATTATGTAGATTATTAAAAGGTATTAACTTTGGAAAAATTTGGCGATGGAAATAATTAGGTAACAGGCACAATATATAGTACTTTGGGGAAAATAAGATTTATACATAGGGAAGATTCATAATAAAACAGTTCAGAAAAAAAGTTGGTTTGGATATGAATCTGACCTGGAAATGCAAGGTACCAATGAATACTTGTTGAAGATTGCCATTTATAAGGCAAAGTACAGAAAAACTCAGAATTTCTTGATATCATCCAAATAGGAATACAAACAGAACAGTTACAACTGCAGATAAAAACTTGAAAATGTCAGAAAAAATAACTCAAAAAATTGGCTTGTGCATTCTCCAAAAGGCAAAAGTGAAAATATTTTAATTCTATGAATATAAACTAAACTGAAAGGACCTTTAAACAGAAAATAGTGCTTGGCTGTGTTTCACCTGCACTGACAAGAGAAATTGAGATTAAGTTGCAGTTTGGAGAATTTAGAAATGGAAAAAAACCCTGTAATGACAATATAGGTTGTTTAAGTCTGAGAGTAGACCACACTGAGAGAGACTATTTCTAGGGGGCTTGAAATAGGACAAATGATAATCAGCCTGCCCTAAAAAGTTGCTGTTGCTTAGAGCCAGAAGAACGCACTTGTTAATTTTTTTTAATTTGCCTCCACAATAGTTACACAGGGAAACCATGACGGAATCTTCAATTCAGATGGCACAAATTGTTGTGTATTTGCTTAACTGAAATGCATGCAAATTTCGGGCAAGGTGTGGGGCTGAGGGAGGAGCCAACATCCAGGAAGGGAAGCCTACACAGACTTGCTCTGCCAGGCAGGTGTCTTCCTCCATATTTATGGTATTGAACTTTAGGTGGCTTCCTCCTTTTTCCTAATCCTGAGAGGCTGTAAGACTTTCTCAGCTTCTCCTAGTGGTGAGGTGTTTTGTCATTGATGATGTTTTTGTTGTTATTGTTGAAGCAACTGTTTTATTTTGAACTGCTTCAGAACAAACTGACTCATGACTGCACTTGTAAATGAGGAAAGCTGACTCATGAGGGCTAAGAAGCAACTTATTTTTTATTTATATTTTTCAATTAGCTGTAATGTTAAGAAGAACATGTATTTTCCCCTTTTCAGTTATTCTGAATTTAAAATTAAGATTCAAAATTATTTAGTTTGGATAATCTGTGAAGTTCATCTTCTTGATCATTCTTCGTACATACAAATGCCACTCACATTTGAAAATTTTCCCTCATTAGAGTAAACAAAACAATTTAAACACTTGCTTAAGACTATTATGTTCCCTGCATGATTGAATAGTAGCTATACTAATTAATATGCCTGATGTGAATACTTTTCAGTCCTTTCAAGAACAGTTATTTTTAAACTAATCAGTGCCTATCTGAATATATTCAATTCAGCCAAACAGTACTGTGAATTAAGGCTTCCTCTACTGTCTACATTCAAAAAGTAAAATTAAAGAATGTGGAACCAGGGAACATCTGTTTTCATTATGATATCAGCTAAACAAAATTTTGCCCACGAATTTTTAAATTTGAGTACAAAAAGAAGAAAAAAATCCTGGGACTTAATGCAGAAAATATATACTCTGTACTCTCAAATAGGTTTACCATTACAATAGGACCTAAATTTTATGAATCATTTTTTCCTTTAGGTGATTATTTAAAAACAGATTACATATTTTATATGACAGCATTTTCATCAAATAATCAAAAGAAACTACAAAATTCTTATAAGTAATATTTAGTCTTGCTTTGGACCCTAAATATGTATTAACGTTAATGGTCCCTATCAATAAATATAGGAATATTTTAAGTATTAAGTATAGTCCTTCAGGATTTGAAATTTTCATGGGATTTATGTGTGTTGTTTTGGCTCTGTTTTTATTTGGGGTATAGGATACCCCAAATAGGTATTTATGTGGCCCAAGCTGACCTAGAACTTCCTGTCCTCCTAACTCAGCCACCTTTGTGCTGGGATTACAGGTGTAAACCCTCACATCTGGCTGTGTGTGCTTTATCAAAGAATAATACACTGCTAACACTGCTTCAAAATATTGCTCAAAACATTCCTCTTTTAAAAAACTATCACTACAGTTAAAGTCACATGAAAACTTTAACATTAAATGACATCTATGATAGGAAACTATAGTGTGGTATGTATTTTTCCTTTTGTCCTAATTATATTGCTCTGTCTGCTTTCAAACTTCTTCAGTGAAGTGTATCAACACTGTATCACTCCAGATAGTGGTTAAAAGCATGCAGTCCTCTGCCATGGTTTATATCTCACTTGCCATTCCACTTTCCAGTTATATGACTTTGGGAAAGTCACTTAATCTCTGCACCTCTCAATTTATTTGGCCAAAAAGTGGGCTGAGTACCTACTTCTCAGGGCTGCTATAAGCCAATATGCTCAAGGCTTTTATAACAATAACTGACAGCTAATAAATGCATGCCTGCAGCTGTAGCCCTGTGGCATCCGATCCCATCAGATCTCAGAAGCTAAGCAGGGTCGGGCCTGGTTAGTACCTGGATGGGAGACCGCCTGGGAACACCAGAAGCTGTAGGCTTGGGAGAAGGACCTGGCAACCCCCTCCCAAAAATCAATCTGCCATTGAAAACCCTGTGAACGGCAGAGAAGCACTGACAATAGTGTTTCCCCTGTTGTATAGAGGGTTGCTATGAGTCGGATACCGACTCGACGGCACCTAACAACAACAATAAATGCATAATGACTATAAACTATTCTTCTTAATTCTAAAGTTATTAACATATACAGTGATCAGATGCAAGATAAGCTTATTAAAATTGGAAACATCACCATGTAGATAAAATCAGGATTAAAAATAAAATTCTGCTTGCACCATGGATCCCTGTAAGAACTATCTATCCACCCATGCATTTAAGGCTGGAGGAGAAACCCAAGGGAACATTCAAATTAGGATACTCTCAGATGGACTGTAAAAATAGGCTATGGCCAGCCACAGTAGTGCATGACTGTAATCCCTGTGACTTGGGAGGCTGAGGCAAGAGGATCTTGAGTGCGAGGCCACAGGCAGTCTTCATAACTTAGTAAGACCCTGACTTGAAATAAAAAATGAAAACTGGACTTGGGGTACAGTTCAGTGGTAGATCACTTGCAAAGTATCTGTGAGGTCCTGAGTTCAATCCTTTAGTACCTCAAAAAAAAAAGCTATTTACTAATATATGAAGAAAATATAGAGAATTACAAGTAAAAGAATAGAACCCAGATCCAGGAACAAGAACAATGAGGCCCCTTTGACATTCTTCAATGAGAGGGAGTGCACAGTTACCGAAATCCCAGTGACAAACAGGATTTCATTGATAGAGTTATATGGCAGGAACTGAGACCTTTGGTCAAGAGAAACAGCCAGCCTGCTGAGGCTCTGCATATTGTGGGTCAGAGACATGAGTATTTTTAAATCATGCTTTTTATTCCCTTTAATCTTTAGTTTCTGCTCCTCTTAGTGGAAATCTAACTAGAAGCCAGAGGGCAAAATAGTCTGTTGATGAAAAGTAAAACTTTCAGAGCACAGAACAGAGTGGAAAATGTAGAGACTGGATTACCGTGGCAAACAGATCAGATAGACCTCTCCCTTCTATTGGTCTGCCTTTCTATCTATCACAGAGTATTGAATGCTTGGCAGGTAAACACAATATGATACAAATTTGACTTCTGGAGATTAGGAATAGGTGTAGGTGCCACATGTTAAGATAATTGGAATTCAATACCTACGTGATCAACACAAAAGGCACCAGGAAGTTTGCCTTGCCTAATGTTTCGTCTTAAGCTCAAGTGGGCATACGTATCTCATTGAAGAGTTTACTCTTACTACGGCTCACTCTTTCATGCTGAAATCTTCACATATATAAGAAATATTCAGCCTTCACTTCATTAAGACACACACACAGAGAGAAACACATAAAAGACAAAGGAAAATCATCTATAGTACTGTTTACAAAAAAGAAAAAATTGCAGAATTAAAATCATTATAAAAGGCTATATTTGACAAAAATGATTTAAGAAAACAAGATTACTACATATGGACATATGGGAACACAAGGATGTTAATTCTTTGTTTTATACTTTTTTAAATAATTTCATTTATTAACTGAACAAAATTTTAATGAAGTCTATGTAATGTGCAAAGCAATTTAGGATAGCAAGGAATTATTTCTGCATTTTGTCTGAAAGTGTCTAAAATTTCAATGGAGAAGTATATAATTAATTTATTGGAGATTCCATTATAATAGCTAAGAAATACCTAAGAATAATAGCAACAACAATAATAAAATCAAAAACAATGGCAACTCTTCCAGCGTGTGTAGTGTCCACGCGTTTCCTCCATTGGATCCTCACGGTTACCTAGTATGGTATTCCCACTATGCCTTCCAACTGTGATGGGTAAACACAGGACACAGAGTCCTTTCAGGATTTGCCCATGGACGTGGAGCTAGAGAGTGTCACAGAGAGAGTCATGTCACCTAGCCTGATACTCAAGGACTCTGCCACAGTCTGACTGGAAAAGGCCATGAAGGTAAAATTGAGAAGCGCCTTTAAAATGGTGACATCTTGACAAGAAAGGAAGGGACCTGATATTGTTCAATTAGGAGAATCAACAGGATCACAATAACGGAAACAGAAATGCACATCACAGTCACGTCTCTACTTTAGGGCGGACATGTCTTTCGGAGCTTTAAGAGGCTATAACTGATTCCAAGGCTACCTACCAATCTGGGGAAAGGACAAATAAGCAGAGACTAGTGGGTAATGAGAATCCATTTAAAATTTAAATGAGTTTAGAAAAAGGGATCTGGAGTAGTTTGTGCTTGCCTTGAATGGGAATATTTGCCCAATGAATTTGGTTTTAAATCTGAAGGTAACCTATAGGCTTCCTGAAGGCAGCTATTATTTACATGGAACAGAATCTCAAGGGAGAACTTATTCACATACTCTATTTGCAATTATTTTTTTCATTTTTCATTCTTTCTAAAATGTCATTGTGACAATAAAAGCCATCACGGTATGATTGAAAGCCATATAAATAAATAATTTTTATTAACTCATCTATCTTTAGTCACCTACAAATTATTGATTGGAAAATACAGAGATAATAGACTTACATAGCAGCTTGTGGTGCCTTCTTAATCTTCTTGATATACACAGATAATTCAGCTGCATTAAATCAAACAAAAAGGGCCTTTCAAATTCAAGAGCCCAGCAATTTATTCTAAAGTCACTACAATTTTTATATTTGATTATTTGGCTTATCCTGGCTCATTCCAACAAGCACAGCCAGCCTTCCACAAAATTGGGTGGAAAAGCTATTTGTCTTCTCAACCTGTTCTCCTTCACTTTTCTTGCCCTTCTATCCATATTATAAGAACCTGACTCACTGCTGCACTCCTTCCCCATCGAGCGGGAGGTAACAGAGAAATTCCAACCCATTTCATGAAGTAGGACAAAATACATTCCAGGGCTTCTTCCAGGGGTGTAGAGATTCTACAATCTTATGAAAACTTATGGCTTATTTTATGATGAGAGACTGAGACTCCAATAACTGTCAAGTGGGACAGGATTTGTCTCAGGCCACTAAAATTAGATATAAAGTTGGGAGAAATAAATAGTCTAAAATAACTCATATAAAAATTATTCAGGTTTCTTTATACTTTTGATTAAATTATCTAAATAATTCATTGCCTCTCTATTTACCTGAACATATTTAAATGCATTAAACTTTGCATTCTCAATACCAAATATATCACATATAATAGGTATATAATAATATTCTTCAATGAATGAAAGGTGAAATATCAGCACTGCAAAGATAGTGTAAAAGGAAGAAATTGACAGGATATGATCTGATTCCCAGTATAGTGGGTCACAGTTATTTTAAGTGCATGTTTCTTTTTCATAGTCATCAATGCTTTGACCCCCCGACACATCTGTCAGTTTGCCGCACTTTGGGGGTTTTTGTGTTGCAATGAGGCTGAGAGCTCTGCCACTGGTACCTCAGATATGAGCAAGGTTACCCCTGGTGGACAGGTTTTCAGCTGAGCTTCCAGAGGAAGAGAGACTAGGGAGTAGGACCTGGCAAACCACTGCTGAAACAAGTAGCCATTGAAAACCCTATGAATAGCAAAGAAACACTGTCAGATATAGTGCCGGAAAATGAGCCCCCCAGGTTGGAAGGCACTCAAAAGACTACTGGGGAAGAGTTGCCTCCTCAAAGTAGAGTCTACCATGATGACAGAAATGGAGTAAAGCCCCAGGGACCTCCATTTGCTGATGAGGCATGACTCAAAATGAGAAGAAACAACTGTAAACAACCATTAATAATTGGAACATGGAATGTACGTAGTATGAATCTAGGCAAATTAGAAATTGTTAAAAGAGAAATGGAGCGCATCAACATTGACATTCTAGGCATCAGTGAGCTCAAAGGGACTGGCATAGGCCATTTTGAGTCAGACAATCATATGGTCTTCTATGCTGGGAATGATAAACTAAAGAGAAATGGGGTTGCATTCATCATCAAAAAAGACATTTCAAGATGTCATGAAATACAATGTTGTCAGTGATAGAAAAATATCCATATACCTACAAGGAAGGCCAGCTAATATGACTATTATTCAAATGTATGCACCCACCACTAAGGTCACAAATGAAGAAAGGGAAGACTTTTATCAGCTTCTGCAATCTGAAATTGATCAAACATGCAATCAAGACATACTGATAATCACTGGTGATTGGAATGCAAAGGTTGGAAACAAAGAAGAAGGCTCAGTAGTTGGAAAATATGGTCTTGGTGATAGAAATGAAGCTGGAGATCGCATGACAGAATTTTGTCAGACCAATGACCTTTTCATTACAAATACATTTTTTCAACATCATAAATGGAGACTATACACATGGACTTCACCAGATGGAACATAAAGGAATCAAATTGACTATATATGTGGAAAGAGGTAATAGAAAAGCTCTATACAAAATGTCAAAACAAGACCAGGTGCTGTGCCGCAGCCCAGCTGCAGCCTAGACAGAATCCAGGGTTTCCCAAAGGCGGATGAGGAGTCGGCGATGGGTAACAAACACAGCAGCTTGGAGGCCCTGTGACCTTGTTCCATTTATTTCCATACAACTTAGCTTTTTTATACAGAATTACAATTCATTAAATCTTATGAAAGGTCAGAAAAAAGATAAGGAAGTTGGTAGCATTGATGGATTACATCAAGGTTTTGTTAACAATCTCTTGATTAATTTATCACATGAGTGTTATGTTGGTAATCAAAGTAAAAGATGAACTCAGAGACAAATTATGTTTTACTTCAAAGAGATAAACCAAGATGATCTGAGCACCTACATCTCCTGTGCCTAATTTAATTAACTATTCTTAACTTTATGCAGGATTTAGGGGTGGTTAACTATTACCTGTGTGTCATCCCACTGAGTCCATCTGTTATGACACATGGGTGCTTATCAGAATGGTTTGTTTACTGTAGAGCTGTCAGTACAAAGGCTTTAGTTTGTGTTGACTTAAGGAGATTACACTGTTGGAAGTCATTCAGGAATTCCTCTAGAGAAAGCCTGCTAGGGCTTGTCAACTCCCAATTTGAATCAGCACTGTCCATAGAGCCAGAAGATTTTATATGACCAATTAAAATTGAAGAAAAAGAAAAGATGGGGTTCCAAGTCCTTTTCCATGAAGAGATCTTTTGGAGGTACTATTCTCATATCAGAAGACTTTCCCTCCAAGGCTAGGAGTACTCTATCCCTTTTCGGTGGATTTTCCTTCCAATGCCTTTATTAAAGATACTCGTCCTCAGGTGGGGATTCTGTCTACCCATCATGAGTGGATCTGGACCCGGCAGTGCTGTCTGTGGATAAGACCATCAACTTCTCATATGCAAGTTCAAAATGAAGCTGTAGAAAATTAGAACAAGTATACGAGAGCCACAGTATGACCTTGAGTATATCCCACATGAGTTCAGAGACCACCTCAAAAATAGGTTTAATGCATGAGACACAAATGATAGGAGACCAGAAGATCTGTGGCATGACATAAAAGATATCATTCAAGAAGGAAGCAAAAAGTTCTTAAAAAGATAAGAAAAAAAGAAAAGACCAAATTACATGTCAAAAGAGACAGTAGAACTTGCCCTTGAATGTGGAGCAGCTAAAGTAAAAGGAAGACATGATGAAGTTAAGGAACTAAACAGAAGATTTCAGACAGCAGCTAGAGAAGACAAAAACAAATATTATAATGAAATGTGCAAGGAGCTGAAGGCAGAAAACCAAAAGGGAAGAACACAGTCTGTGTTTCTCAAGCTTAAGGAAATGAAGAAAAAATTCAAGCCTCGAGTGGCAGAAGTGAAAGATTCTACAGGGAAAATATTAAATGATGCAGGAAACATCAAAAGAAGATGGGAAGAATACACAGAGTCATTATATAAGAAAGAATTGGTAGATGACCAACCGTTCCAAGAGGTTGCATATGAAGAGGAACCAATGGTGTTGAAGGATGAAGTGGAAGCTGCCTTGAAAGAACTGGAGAAACACAAGGTTCCAGGAATTGATGGGATACCAATAGAGATGGTTCAACAAACAGATGGAGCACTGGAAGTGTTAACATGTTTACGCCAACAGGTTTGGAAAACAGCTACTTGGCCAACTGACTGGAAGAGATCCATATTTGTGACTATTCCCAAAAAAGGGGATCCAACTGAATGTGCAAACTATTGGACAATATCATTAATATTGCACACAAGCAAAATTCTACTGAAGATCATTTAGAAGTGATTGCAGCAGTAAACAGACAGGGAATTAGCAGAAAATCCAGGGGGATTCAGAAGAGGGCAAGGTAACGGGGACATCATTGCTGATGTCAGGTGGATATTAGCTGAAAGCAGAGAATATCAGAAAGATGTCTATCTATGTTTTATTGACTATGCAAAGGCATTTGATTGTGTGGATCATAATAAATTATGGATAACACTTTGGAAAATGGGAATACCAGAACACTTAATTGTGCTCATGAGAAATCTGTATGTGAACCAGGAGGCAGTTGTTCGAATAGAACAAGGAAACACTGCCTGATTTAAAGTTGAGAAATGTGAGCAAATAATCCGAGAAGCTGGACTTTATGAGGAAGAACGCGGCATCAAGATTGGAGGAAGACTCATTAACAACCTGCGTTATGCAGATGACACATCTCTGCTTGCTGAAAGTGAAGAGGATTTAAAACATTTACTGATGAAAATCAAAGATCATAGCCTTCAATATGGGTTACGACTAAATATCAACAAAACAAAAGTCCTTACACCTGGGTCAGCACGAAACTGCACAATAAATGGAGAAAAGATTGAGGTTGTCCAAGATTTTGCTTTGCTTGGCTCTATAATCAACACCCATGGAAGCAGCAGCCAAGAAATAAAAAGACGGCATTGCTCTAGGAAAAGCCGTGGCAAAAGATCTCTTTAGAGTATTGAAAAGCAAAGATGTCACATTGAAGATGAAGGTGGGTTTGACTCATGCCATGGTATTTTCAGTCACATCATATGGTTGTGAATGCTGGACATTGAACAAGGGAGACAGAAAAAGAGTTGATGCTTTTGAATTGTGGTGCTGGAGACGTCTTTTGAATATACCATGGACTGCCAAAAGAACCAACAAATCTGTCTTAGAAGAAGTGCAACCACAGTGCTCCTTGGAAGCAGGAATGGCCAGACTTCATCTTACATATTTCAGACATGTAGTGAGGAGGGATCAATCCCTGGAGAAGGACATCATGTTTGGGAGAGTGGCAGGTCAACACAAAAGAGGAAAACCCTCCACCAGATGAATTGACACGGTGTCTGCAACAATGGGCTTAAACATAAATAAGATTGTTTGCCTGGCACAGAATCGGCAAGTGTTTTGATCTGCTTTACATAGGGTCACTATGAGTGGGACTCGACTTGACGGCACCTAACAATAACAACAATGCTTTGACATTGTGCGAATGATCTTTCTATAGGATAATTTCACAAAATTGGATAGAAATATAAGATTAATACTCTTGGAGAGAGTAACCATGGCTTTTGTTTTTTACTTTACAGATTGATAAAAGCCATTCTCAACATCTGCTTCAATGATTCATGACAGTCAAATCACAGATAAGTTTGAATGGTGAGAAAACTGTGAAACTGTTTACTAAATGTGAAAATTACATCTTTTAGTGACTATGGAACATCAAAAAAGTGGCTGGGAATGTTTTTACATTTCTTTAAATATACAATATTATTTATTAATTGTTTACAATCCAGCTAAATGTACTGATGCTAAATTGTATTTAGATAAAGTATTTAAAAAAAAATTGGGATCTGGAGTTGTAGCTTACTGGTAGAACGTGTGCTTAGCATGTGAAGGAACTGCATTTAGTCTCCAGCACCCAAAAAAGAGAGCAAGAAAGAAAAAGGATACTTTTAGCAATAGTCTTTTGAACTTGTCATTTCACATGTCAAAATGTTTCTGAAGATGTCTGAAATTTACTTTGGATTTACCAAGCCATATGCATAGCCTGTTATATAATTAAGCACCATCCAATATCAAATTGTTTCACAGGTCAGAAAGCAGAGTTAGTAGGTATGATGATGTAACAGCAAACTAATTCATAAAATGGCACCACCAGAGTATGAATTTCTCACAGTTCACAAGCCTTTTTAAGAGGGTGGCAAAATATGCAACTGCATTTATGAGTGGTGCACATGATAAAGACATCTGATGTGTGAAACATTTCATACATTCTTCCATAGTATTGCATAAAGACTTTATTACATAACTCCAGAAGGCTACTCTGCCATCATGAGACTGCTTTTACCCAACAGTTTCCCTTAAATATCACAATTATACTTTCACTTTAAAAACAGTATTTCTATTTAAGAGAGAGAGAGAGGGGGAAAGAGAAACTTCAATTCCCAATTGATAGTAATATTTTTAAAGCAATCATAGTAAGAAACTACTATGACCTAATCTGTCAGAGGAACACAAATATAGTTTTGTTATAGTAGTTCTAACTGAAAATTTTCTGTAAAGAACAATTTCTGTATTTCTTTCAAATACATTAAGTCTTTAGCGGGGTATGGTGGCACATTCCTATAATCCCAACTACTTGGGAGGCTAAGGAAGGGGGATTGTGAGTTGGAGATCAGCCTCAGCAAGTCATCAACACCTTGTCTCAAAATAAAAAAGGGCTAAGGGCATAGCTCAGGGGTACAGCACTTGCCAATCTGTCAAAAAAAATTGGAAATATCACAGTATAAAGAAATGGACAGGGCCAGGCGTGGTGCCACATACCTGTAATCCCAGCGACTTGGGAGGCAGAGGCAGGAGAATCGCAAATTCAAGACCAGAGGCATTCTGTGTAATTGCGGTACTTGGGGTTGAACCCAGGGCCTTGCTCTTGCATGCTCTGCAAGTGCTAGACCACTGAGCTGCATCCCCAGCCCGTTTTCTAACTTTTTGAGACAGCGTCTTGCTAAATTATGCAGACTGCCTCTGGTCTCAAACTTGCGATCCTCCTACCTCCGCTTCCGGAGCCGCTGGGATTACAGGTGTGAGCCACTGCACCTGGCTAGTGGTACAGTTCTTGCAAAGCATGCAATCACATAGCCCTGGGTTCAACCCTCAGTACTGCAAAAAAAAAAAAAAAAAAAAAAAAAAAAAAAAAAAAAAAAAAAAAAAAAAAAAAAAAAAAAAAAAAAAAGGAAATGAAATATATATATTGATTAAAGTAAAGCTCACTTAAGTGTTGTTATAGCATAACTTTGCAAAGTATAAAAATGGAAATATATGCAAAAACCAAGAATATAAGTAGTATCAGCAAACTTATAAAAACTTGCAATTAGTTTATATATTCATTGTCACTGCTATGCTGCCTGCATTATTATAACAGATTGTGACTGCTTGTAATAACTCTGTAAAACTTTAAAATATCCATTAGTTATTAGGCTAAAACTAAAATTAATTTTATTTTCCAATCATAAATTTTTAAATTAACATTCTCACATTATATAAGTATTAAGTAAAACTAATAACTATGTTTTGACATGTAATTTTGTATATTTTCCAATATATGTTTCCTAATAAAGGCACATGTCTCTTTTGAGACTCATGTCAATTTTATTGGTCATCTTCCTTCATTACTATTGTGAGACAATATTTCAGTTATATATTTGGATTAAGAATAATTTCAAATACAGTATCTGCATTGTCTAAAAAAGCATTTGCTTCTTCAGATTCTTTTTATTTCTGACTAATTTACATGAGTTTTAAAGTTCTGCAGATATACAAAGAGTTTGTAATGAGAAAAAATCCTCCTGGCATATGAAATTACTTCAGGGGAGGATGTAATATACATTCAATGAGTAAATAAATTCCTTCTGTCTGCTCTTTGATATGGGTTCTTATAAATATCTACCACCTATTCTGTCAATACTACTGACCAGAACATTTACCACTGAGGCAATAAAGGAGAGAACATATGCAGACAAAATTCCATTACTTTTCCTTAGCTAATCAAAGGAGATCAAAAGAAGACGTCCTGGCTAGGGAAGAGAATAGCAGCAAGATCCCTGGCAGCTACTCACTCTAATAGCTGTTAAGTAGCTTTCCATAAAAAGTAGTCTCCAATACAAGATTAAGAGAAAGAAAGAGAAGAAAAGAAAGAAAAAAAGAAAAGGAGAGAAGGAAAAGTAGCAACTTGATATGTTTCTGAAAACCCAAAGTTTTACAACAAAGGGAAGACAGTATCAGAAAAACTGAATGAGTAATAAAGTAACAATTTATGTATAGGAAAGTAAACCAATGTCATTTCTATTTAATTCCAACCATCAAAATATGATTAAGAAAACAAAAACTGAGTACTAAAAATCAACATTTAATTTGGAACTCGTATCTGCCTGACATGTGTCTTGTTTTTTTTTTTTGGTACTGGGGTTGAACCCAGGGCCTCGCACTTGCATGCTCTGCAAGTGCTGGACCACTGAGCTGCGCCCTTAGCCCATTTTTTTACTTTTTGAGACAGGGTCTAACTAAATTTCGCAGACTGCCTCTGGTCTCGAACTTGCAATCCTCCCGCCTCCACCTACCGAGCCGCTGGGATTACAGGCGTGCGCCACCTCGCCCGGCTTACATGTGTCTTGTTGAAACCCAAACTATCCCTGTTTCCTAAAGGCAGGGGATAAGTAAAAGACCCAAATTAATAAATGCTCCCCTATATATTTCTCTTTTTAAAAATATATAATCTTTTTTTTTTTTTCATTTTAATTTGCCCCTCCCAGTTAGATCCATTGACTAAAGGCTTCCGTTCTGATACAGGTTTACTCAGAGTGATCCCAGATGTCCTGGGAATGTATATAGTATATTATATCCAGATACTCTTTCCATTCTGCACAATTTTTTGTGAACGATGTACTTATTTACATTGTTTTATTCTTACAGGCTGCTGTGGTTTGAACGTCTGGTTCAGATTTTATGTTGAAATTTAATTGCCATTGTAACAGTATTAAGATGTGGAATCTTAAAGAGGTGATTAGGTCAAGGGGACCATGCCCTCACAAATGAAGTAAGGTGGTTATTATCACAGTGGGTCTGTTATCGCAGGAGAGGGGTAGTTATAAAAGGGGGAGGTTTGACCTCTCTTCCTCTCTGTCTTGCCCAGACTTGCTTGCCCTCGAGTCACATTTTGAGACAGTATGAAAATCCTCACTAGGTGCAGACACCATGCCCTTGGATTTCCCAGCTCCCAGAACTCTGTCTTGATCTGGAAGCTCAGCTAAAACCTGTCCACCATGGGTGGCCCTGCTGGTATCTGAGGTACCGGTGATATAACGTTCACCATCACAACAACATGCAAGCCCCATAGCACAACAAGCTGACATACAAATGGTAGCCCACTCCCAAAACAATTATCTCTTAAAAACCCTATGAATAGCAGAGAAGCACTGTCAAATACAGTGGTGGAAAATGAGCCCCCCAGGCTGGAAGGCATTCAAAAGAGGACCGAGGAAGAGTTGCTTCCTCATAAAGAGTTGACCTTGAAGACAGGAATAGAGTAAGCCCCTGGGACCTCCTTTTGCTGATGTGATGTGGCTCAAAATGAGAAGAAACACAGTGGCTGCAACAATGGGCTCAAACATAAAAAGATCATTGCAAGGCACAGTGTTGGTAGTGTTTCATTCTGTTCTACTTATGGTTGCTGTGAGTCAGACCCAACTCAAACGCATCTAACAAAAACAGCAGAACCCTGAGTCAAATAAACTATTCTTTGTAAGTCATCCATTCTGTGGCATTCTGTTACAGCAGTGGAAAATGGAGCAGACACAGGCATTTCCCAGATCCTGAGCAGAGTAGACAGCACTGTAGAAAGATCAGACCTTCCCCAGAAGAAAAGAGTATTCACAAAACAAACTGGAGTTACTACACAGGAGAGGACTGGTATTTACATCTAATACTTGATACTACATTTCTATCATTCAATTAAAAAATATGGCCCCTGTCAGGGACTAATTATTGTGCTGTAGTTAGTGAAATATACACCAATATGGAATCTCTGTAGTCAAGAAAATGACATAAACCTAGCATATAGGAAATGTCATATAGAATCTCCTACCCTTGAGGAAATGGAGAATAAAGAACAATTATAGGCATGCCTCAGAAGTATTGTGGTTCTGACTGCAGACCACTGAAAAAAGTAAATATCACCATAAGGTGAATCTAAATTTTTTGGACATGTGGTCAGGAGGGACCACTCCCTGGAGAAGGACATCTTATTTGGGAGAGTGGCAGGTCAACAAAAGAAAGGAACACCTTCCATTTGAAGGATTGACAGTGTCTACAACAATGGGCTTAAACATAAATAAGATCAGTGCCTGGCAGAGAATCTGGGAGTGTTTTGTTCTGCTGTGCATAGGGTTGCTATGAGTTGGACTCCATGGACAGTACGTAACAATAATTTTTTTTACTTCCAAGTACGTATAAAAGTTATGTTTATACCATACCATAGTCTACTAAGCATTTTTTAACAATACAATAGCAATATATCAAAAAACCAACATGCATCTTAATTTAGAAACTTTATTGCTAACCACGTAATGACAGTCTTGAGCAAGTTGTGATTTTTTGCTAGTGAAGGGTCTTGCTTCAATGTTGAAGGCCACTGACAATTCAGGGTGGTGACTGATGAAGGTTGTGGCAATTTCTTAAAATAACACAACAATGAGGTTTTCTGCATTAATTCTTCATTTCACTAATGATTTCTCAGTAGCTGGCAATGTTCTTTGACAGCATTTTATCTGTCATAAAACACCTTTCAAATTCCAGTCCATCTTCTCAAATACTGCTGTTGCTTTATCTGCTAAATTTCTGTTTCATTCTAAATTCTCTGTTGACATTTCAAATGTTTTCACAGCATCATCACCAGGAATGGATTCCATCTCATGAAAGGACTTTCTTTGTTCATCCATGAGAATAAACTCCTCATCCATTTATTTCCATGAGATTGCCAAAATTCACTCAGATCTGCCTCCACTTCTAATTCTGGTTCTCTTGCTGTTCCCACCACATTTATAGTACGTCCCCCACCAAAGTCTTGAGCACTTCAGAGTCTTCTGTAAGGATTGCATTTAACTTCTTCCAAATTCCTGTTAATGTTGATATTTTGACCTCTCCCCATAAATTACAAATACTCTTAATGGCAAGTAAAAAGGCAAATCCTTTACATAAAGTTTTTAATTTACTATAGCTGGATCTATCAACACCCACATGTCTGTGAGCTTGTCAGGCTGTGGGGCCTCATGTGTTGCTGGGATACTGAAAGCTATGCTACTGATAGTTCAGATACCAGAAGGGCCACTCATGGTGGACAGGTTTCAGCTGAGCTTCCAGACTAAGACAGATGAGGGAGGACATGGCAACCCACTCTCAAAACAATTCGCCATCAAAAACCCTATGAATAGCAGAAAAGCACTGCCAAATAGAGTGATGGAAAACAAGGCCCCCAGGCTGGAAGGCATTCAAGAAACAACTGGGGAAGAGTTGCCTCCTCAAAGTAGTAGTAGTTGTGGTTAGGTGCTGTTGAGTCAGGTCCGACCGACTCTTAGCAACCCTATGTACAACAGAATGAAACACTCTCTGACACGGTGCCGTTCCTGGCATTATTGTCAGCCCTTCTCTGTTGTTCATAGGATTTTCAATGGCAGATTGTTTTTTGGGAATGGGTTGCCAGGTCCTTCTCCCTAGCCTGTAGTACCTGGTGTTCCCAAATGGTCTCCCATCCAAGTAGTAACCAGGCCCCACCCTGCTTAACTTCCAAGATAAGGCGGGATTGGATACTAGGGAGCTATGGCTGCAAACTCTCAAAGTAGAGGCAACCTTAATGTCGGGAATGAAGTAAAATCCATAGGACCTCCTTTTGCTGATGTGGCACAACTCAAAATGAGAAGAAACAAAGTGACTGCAACACTGGGCTCAAATATAAAAAGACAGTGCTCATAGTACGATGTTGGGTAGTGTTTTGTTCTGTTGTACATAGGGTCTCTATGAGTCAGATCCAACTTGATGGCACCTACAAGGACAGATCCATCAAAGGAATCACTGTCTGTCACAGCTATATCCTTATGAAATGCATTTTTTAAATAATCAGATTTGAACATGGAAATCACTCCTTGATGCATGGGCTACAAAATGATGCTGTGTTAGCAGGCATGAAAACAGTGTTAATCTTACTGCACATCTCCAACAGAGCTCTGGCTGAGTGGACTGTCAACGAGCATTAATATTTTGGAAAAAATATCTTTCCTGAACAGTATGACTCAACAATGGGCTTAGAATATTCAGTAAAGCATGCTACAAACAGATGTATTGTCACCCATGCTTTGTCATTCTATCTACAAAGCATAGGAAGAATAGATTTAGTATAATTCTTAAGGCCATAGAATTTCTGGAATGTTCAGTGAGCATCAGCTTGAATCTAAAATTACCAGATGCATTAACCCCCAACAAGAGGTTAAAGACTATCCTTTGAAGCTTTGAAGCCAAACCTAGACTTTTCCGTAGCTATGGCAATTCTAAAAGCATCTTCCAGTAAGAGGCTGTTTTGTCTCCACTGGCAGCCTGTTGCTTAGTGCAACAGTGCAGCCACGTTCATCAGTGATCGCAGCTAGGTCTTCTGAATACCTGGCTGTAGCTTCTCCCTTAGGACCTGATGTTTTGCCCTGCACTTTATTTCATGATAAATGGCTTCTTTCCTTAAACCTAATGAACCAACTTCTAGATTCAAATCTTCTGAAGGTCCATCTCCTCTCTCAGCCTTCACAGAAAGTAAGAGAGTTATGGGGCCTTACTCTATATTAGCTTTGGCTTAAAGAAACATGGAGCTTGGTTTGATCTCTCCAGATCATGAAACATGCCTCTGTATCAGCAGTGGGGCTGTTTTGCTTTCAAATCATATGAGTTCTTTGGAGCAGCACTTATAATTTCCTTAAAGAAGTTTTTCTATGCATTCAAAGTTTAGCTATCTGTTTGACATAAGAGACTTAGCTTTGGGCCTGTCTTGGCCTTCTACATGCCTACCTCATTAAGCTTAATCACTTCTAGTTTTTGAATTTGAAGGTAATGATATATGATTCTTTCACTTCAATGCTTAGAGGCCATTGTAGGATCATTAATTAATATTCCAGTATTGTTGTGTCAGAGGGATAAAGGAACATAGACGGTGGAACAGCCATTTGCTATGGCAATCAGAACTCTCTACATTGATTGGATTAAGTCCATCCTCTTATGGGTGTAGTTTGTGGCATCCCAAAACAATTACAATAGTAATAGTGAAGATCAGTTATCAAGATCACCATAACAAGTATAATAATGATGACAAAAACTTCTAAAATAAAAGAATTGCCAAGATGTGACTTACAGGCATAAAGTAATTGCCTGCTGTTGGAAAAATGATGCAGAGTCTCGCTCATCATAGGGCTGTGACAGATCCTCAGTTTGTTAAAAAACATAGTATCTTGGAGGTAAGATGTCTCATCAAAAAATGCAATGAGTGTTTCAATAAAAATGTATTACAGTAAAAGACACTGGGTTGTTTATCTCTCTCAAAATCCTCCTGTTGAGCTTTCACAGCTCAACCCCATTATCCTGGCAGCTTTCTGAAGTGGTTGCCAAAGCTCGCCAGAGTCTTTCCTTACAGTATGGCTGCCTCTATGCCCTGACAATCATAATAATTTTGACTTTGCAGAAGAGCCAGAGTGGCATGGTGCCAGATTCAGGTGGTAAAGTAGATGAGGAAATATTATAATATTTTTATCTGGAAAAAAGTTTCCATACCAGAAGTGATGTATGAAATGGGGCATTATTGTGATGGAGGATGAAACTGAAGACATTTGTGAAAGAGGACTTGAGCACCGCCTCATAAAGTGGTGACAACAACAGGGTAGGTGTGCTCCAGGCCAGTGGGTGTATTTTGAAGGTGATTAACAGCAATGTGTCTTTTACCATAATAATATTTTACTTAAATATCATTGTATTTTTCAGTCACAGTATGTACAACACAATGAGGTGTGCAAGTCTATTCTTATGAGGAAACAGAGATAAAAATAAGATTTTCACAACTTATATCACCATGAAGACTGCTGGACAACTAGTTGGAATCAGAAGCACACTGCACCAAAGGTCAGATTAGGAGGTTTCTAAAGATAAAATTCTTCACATTTTTCATAGGGTTGCCCAGGCAACATGCTTTCATAAAGTCAAAGTGCGCTGAAGAGTGTTGAAAGTGAGGAATATTCTGTATTCTGTGTTCTGTTTCTCAATAAAACAAAGAATTTCTTTGAATGAGGAAATACGATTTAAAATAAAGCAATGAGTATATTCCACAGTAAATACATCAGTCTTCTAAAAGTATTTTCATGTATAAGGCACTCAGGATGTACTCTACCATGAATGGTACTATATGCTGAATTTTGCAAGTGTTCAAGGTAGAAGATTAGTAAAAACTTATTATGAGCATATAAATTATCAATATACAACTAATACACTTGCAACACACAACTAAATTGTGTATTGTTTTAAAAAGTAGATGTTTCAGAATAATTACTTTTTCCAAAGAGATACATATTAGGGAAAAATAGCAATGAAGATATATATTTTCCTCCATAATGTTTGTTGTTGTTGTTGTTGTTAGGTGCTGTCGAGTGGATATCTGACTCATAGCGACCCTCATAGGGTTTTCAATGGCTGACTGCTTTGGGATTGCCTTGGGAGTGGATTGCCAGGTCCTTCTCCCATTTTTGCGGTGCTGGGAATTGAACTCGGGACCTCAGAGACTGCAGCACAGTGCTCTACCAACTGAGCTAAATCCCAGCCCCCATAATGTTTACTAAAGACAATTCAGAGCTAATCCAATATAATTGCAATTTGCAACCGCTTACAAACAGTGATTTCCTTTTCATGATACTCGAGGAGAAGCTGAAGTTTCATCTTTATCAGAACTGAAGAAAATATTAGTAGAGACTATTTTTAGAAAAAGTTAAAAAAATGAAATTAACACTTTGCACTTCATCACTTCTTTATTATTAATTAATAATTTAGACATTAAGGAGGCAACCAATGTGTTTTACATACATCATAAGCAAATAAATATATTAGCAGTTATTACATAACCTGGGGGCTGGAGTTTAGCTCAGTTGGTAGAGTGCTGCTCTGCATTTTCTGAGGCCCTGGGCTACATTTGAATCACGGCAAAGATGGAAGAAGGACATGGCAGCCCGTTCCCAAAATGATTCTGAAACAATTGCCATTGAAAACCCTCTGAGTAGCAGAGAAGCACTGACATAGTGTGGGGCAGGGCACAATGTCGGGGAGTTTTTCCTTCTGTTGTACATAGGGTCATTATGAGTTGAACCTGGCTCAATGGCACTTAACAACAACAATAAATAATAAATTGATCCCACATAATGGAAACAAGGAATTCCCCTGGATTTTACATGCCCAGATCAACTGCTCTGGTGAGCTCACTCCTGTTTTGGCTTCTGACCTGAATTTCTATTTGCTTTTAGATAGTTATATGTGCTAATCTGTTAAACATATACTGCACATCAAACCTTTCCAAATAGAGATATCCAAACTTCTAGTTCTGTAATGCTTCACTGCAGAAGCAGCTCTGACCTACTTATGAAACAGAAACTGATGTCACTATTATACCTCATTTTCACTATAATTTAAACCACATCTTATTGATACTATTTCCAAAATATTCCCATTTTTCTCCTTTTTCTTTCTGTTACCACATTATTTCCCAAGATACTTTCACCTATTACTTGACTGTCCCTGTCACCTCTGTTGGTCTCTTTTCCTTCAAATCCCCTATTCTGTACTGGTACCAAAATGTTTTGCTCAAATATAAATCTGATCATGTTTGTTGAGCTTAGTTACTTTGGAGATTTCTATAGTTCACGGAAAATGTAAAATTTTTAGCACAGCATTCGATATATCCAGATTCTAACACCGAACTGTATTTTGAACTTGATCTCTGATCAAGTTCTTCTTGGTTCTTATACACTATAATTCCATAGTTTGTGACTCATTATTCCTAAAATGCCATGCACATTTAGACCAAAGGGCTTTATTTAAGTAAGTCAGTCTTCCTGAGATATCATTTACTTGGTCTGTATCTCTCAAGTCCTGTTCATCCTATAAAGATCAGCTCACTCATGACCATTGGTCCTCCCAAAATAAATCCAGTTCTTCCTTCTGCTGTGTTCTAGTCTCTGTTTAACTGATATATCCATTACTTCTTTTGGTGAGATTACGGTTGGGGCTGGTGGTATAGGTATTGCTCTAGGAACCATGGTCAGGGCTTGGTTTCCCTTAAGTTGGATAGACAGCAGGATGTCTCCTGTTCAAGGGAGCATAGGGAGAGGGGGAAGACCAGACCCAAGTGCAGGAGGCTGCACATACACAAGCAAGGAAGCACTAGATTGAGAGATTAGACAGCACTCAGATACCAAGAATTCTGAGCTCAGTGGAGGTAAATATCATCCCACAATGTGAAGCAAATGAAAGTAGCATGTGTCTGGGGGCCAGAAGCTTACATAAGTAAGTGTCATGACAACATTAAGGGTCAGAGGATATGTGGACGGTTAGAAAACGAGCCATAACACCCAGTATTTCCAACACACAATTTCCCATCCCTTGTTGAAAATCTGCGTGAACTGAGGTCAACATAAACATTAGTCAGCAGGTATAGGCATTCTGTAATATCACATAGCACAATCTATGGAAGCAGGAGATCTTCTCCATGTCTCTGTCTGGTTTATATACCATTGCCTGTGTTTGGTGAACACTTACATAATTCTTGAAGACCTTCCTTTCAGCAATTCCAATCCATATTAGCTGATCACTCGCTTTGTAAGAGAAATCTTTCTTTTATTGTATCTCAAAAAGTGTACTGTTTTCCCTCCAGTTCTTCCTTTCCAATATTTGCAGACTCTCCCATACATGGCTTATAGTGATTGGCCTCATCCACCTCAAATCTGGAATTTCTCCATCAGCTGCCAATATCCCCTGGCATGAAAATCTTGACTTTCTTTCTTTGACATTATCCTCCATTTTATAGCTCTTATACTTATTTTTTCTACTTTACTCAAATTTCAAATTGCCTAATTTCCCAATCAAAATAGTTCTTACATTGTGTTAAGAAGCTCAGTGTGCTCCCTGATGGGTGAGGGAAGAACACTGACCATCTCCTGACTCTATGTGAGGAGACCAGGTCCTTTCTTATCCTGGCAGAAAACAGCGTAATCATACTCTTTATGATCTTGTAGTCCTACATTGTTTTTTCATGCTGCTGAGGTAGTGAAAGAACTCAAGTGAGAAACTCATTCACTGTAGTGTGATCATCTTGGCTAAATTCTTTAGCAAATTACTCATCTCCTTTCAAAATCTCATCAACAGGCTCTAAGGGCTGCTATGACATAGTTTTCATTTTCTTTTCATTTCTTCATCCTCTAGGCTCAATCACTAGATTATAACCAGCAAATTACTGCCAATTAAAACAAACAACAACCAGATTTTCCACTGCTGAAGCAATCCCAAAAAAATCAGCCATTGAAAATCCTATGAGGGTCACCATGAGTTGGACAGGACTTAGTGGCACCTGACAACTACCACCGCTAGATTTTTAGTCACTAAATCCTGGGAGTTTGAGGAGTCTCCACATATTTTACAGAGGTTCAGTAAGTGTTAGGACATAGCCATATCATCCAGGAACTAGAGCTCATTAAGTAGATTTATAACTTTTTCCTTCTGAATTGGAAAAAAAATCTGTTCCTTTTTATTCGAAGAACTGAAATTTCCTCATTCATTTTTTACTTATGATTAATTTACAGCATTCATAAAAGCAATATGAGCAGAGTAACTGAAAATATTCCACTAAAAAAGAAGATGCCATAAACATGTCATTAACAATGTTATAAAGTGAACAGATCTCTCAGAAACACATGAAAAAAATTTTTAAATGAATCCCTTCAAGGTAGTAGAAACAGTTCACAATAAAAGATTCATATGACCTGGAGGAGAAACAATTTAGCAAATTACAAGTTGGATGACAGAGAAAGTTACTTAATACTAACCATTTCAGTATTTATCTATCACTGAAATATGTATCCTGTATCTTCACAGGGCTGTCTTAGGTTAATTAAATTAATATAAAAGCATTGCTATAGTCTACCAAAAGCCCACGTGTTAAAGGTTGGGTTTACAGAGTAGCTCTGATGGAAACATTGGGACCATTGAGAGGCAGAGTCACTGGAGATGGCCTCAAAGGGGATTGTGGGACCCCAGCTCCTTCTCTTTCTCTTTGGTTTCCTGGCTGTCAAGTGGGCAGGTTCACTTTGCCATGTAGCCCTGCCATGATGTGCTTCCTCACCACAGGCCCAAGGTCATGGGGCCAAAGGACCATGGACAGCAATCTCCAAAAAGGTGACTACTATAAACCTGATTTCATTTTCCTTACAAATTGACTATCTCAGTGGAATATCTGATTATAAGTTGAATATTTTATTATGGTGATGGGAGGCTAACAGAGGAACTTAATAAAATGTAAATGTTCTCCCAATGCTAGATTTGTTTTTGCTGTTTGGCTACTGATTTAAAGTAGCAGATTTTTTTCATTCTAACTTGTATATCCTTTCACATTTAAAACTGACTGAGAACAGTACTTCCTAGAAGATAATTCATAGTTTTGGAACCAGGGACATCATTGCTGATGTCAGGTGGATATTAGTCAAAAGCAGAGAGTACCAGAAAGATATCTGTTGATGTTGAAATGCAAAGGCATCTGACTGTGTGGATCACAACAAATTATGGATAACACTGGAAGAACTGGGAATACCAGGGCACTTAATTGTACTGATGAGGAATCTGTACATGGACCAGGAGGTAGCTGTTCAACAGAACTAAGAAACACTGCCTGTTTTAAAGTCAAGAAAGGTGGGCATCAGGGCTTTACCCTTTCACTGTATCTCTTTAATCTCTAGGCTGAGAAAATAATCTGAGAAGCCAGACTTTATAAATAAGAACATGGCATCAGGATTGAAGGAAAACTCATTAACAACCTGTGTTACACAGATGACACAACTCTGCTTGCTGAAAGTGAAGAGGATTTAAAACATTTACTGATGAAGTTCCAAGAAAGATTGTGCCTCAAAATCAACAAAACAAAAATCCCTACAACTGGGTCAGTACACAGCTTCATGATAAATGGAGAAAAGATTGAGGTTGTCCAAGATTGTGCTTTACTTTGTTCTATAATTAATGCCCGTGGAAGCAGCAGTCAAGAAACCAAAAGACACATTGCTTTGGAAAAGCTGTTACAAAAGACCTCCTTAAAGTATTAAAACAGTAAAGATGTCACATTAAAGACAAAGATACGTCTGACCCATGCCATGGTATTTTCAGTTGCATCATTGTTGTTGTTGTTAGGTGCCGTCGAGTCGGTATCCGACTCATAGCGACCCTCATAGGGTTTTCAGTGGCTGACTGTTTCAGGATTGCCTTGGGAGTGGATTGCCAGGCCCTTCTCCCATTTTTGCGGTGCTGGGAATTGAACTTGGGACCTCAGAGACTGCAGCGCAGCGCTCTACCAACTGAGCCAAATCCCAGCCCTAGTTGCATCATAGGGTTGTGAAAGCTGGACATTGAATAAGGATGATAGGAGAAGAATTGATGCTTTTGAATTATAGTGCTGGAGACAATTACTGAATATACCCTATCCTAGAAGAATTGCAACCAGAGTGCTCCATGGAAGCAAGGATGGCTAGACTGTGTCTGACATACTTTGGATGTGTAGTCAGGAGAGACCAATCCCTGGAAAAGGACATCATGTTTGGGAGAGGGGCAGGTCAACAACAAAAAAAGGAGGAACCTCAACTAGATGGATTGACACAGTGCCTGCCATAACTGGCTTAAACATAAAAAGATTGTGTGCCTGGCATAGAATTAGGGAGTGTTTCATTCTGTTGTGCATAGGGTCACTATGAGTCAGACATGATTGATGGCTCCTAACAACATCAACAATAACAACAACAATTTATAGTTGTCAGAATGTCATAAAGTGATTGCAGGAGATTCAGATAAAAAGGTAGCAAAAAACATTAAGTAAAATTTAACATTCAGGTTGGGCATCATGGCACACCCCTTTCATCTCAGTGACTCAGGTGGCTGAGGCAGGAGAATCAAATATTGGAGGCCAGAGACAGCCTGTATAACTTAACACGACACTGTCTCAAATTTCAAAAATTAAAAATTGGCTGGAGGTGCAGCCCAGTGGTAGAGCACTTGTATTTGTGAGGCACTGGGTTCCAACCCTAAGTAACATAAATAAACATAAAGAAAAAAACTAAAGGAATTTGTTGATGGCAGAATTGTCTCATAAGAAAACTAAAGCAGATCTTTTAGGCTAAGATGAACAAACAGCAGACAGTAACTTGAAGACACATGAAGACATAATAAGGCTGGGCTCTGTCATGCACTGTAATCCCCGTGATGCAGGAGGTGGAGGCAGAAGGATCAAAAGGCCAGAGGCAGCCTGCTCAATTTAGAGAGACCCTGACTCAAGATAAAAATTTAAAAAGAGTTAGAGGTGCAGCTCAGTTTTGGACCACTTGCCCAGCATGTGCTAGTCCCTGGGGTCAATAGCTCAATACAAAAAAAAAAGAACTCCTTAAGTAAATAAAAACCACAGAAAAGATTATCTTTGTTTTAAATCTTTACTTCAAATAGCTAATTTAATAATTTCAAAAGAAATTATTATAATTATTTATAATCATGTTGATAGGTTATAACACATAAAGATATAATTTTAATGATAATAAGGGCACTAAAGCAGGGATGGGGTTGAGGGCTAATTATATTGAACCAAATCTTTACATAGTACTGAATTTATTGGAGATAATCTAGACAAAATTGTTTTCAGAGATGTTAATTTTAACCACTAAAACTACTAAAAATATCCATATATAATATATAATAAAATAATACAGACATAAATTGGTATAAGAAAGGACATTTATCACAACAATAAGCATTAGTAAATATGTACAAAACCAAAAAAGACATGGACATTCAGAAAAAAATAGAAAATAGCAGATATAAATCATACCTTATCAATAAGTATAGTGAATATAAATTGACTTAATACTTCAATCATGAGATAGATATTGATTGACATTTTGGGTTAACAAATGAAAATAAGGATCCACCTATATGATGTCTATAAGGGACCTGCTTTAGAGTGAAAGACACAAATACTTCAAAAATGAAATGGTGGAAACAGATACACATGTGTGATAGTTGCTTTTAGATGTCAAGTTGTTTGGGCTACAGGGTGTCCATGTATTTTGCTCATCATTATTCTGAGAGTTTCTACAAGAGTCCTTTTGGATGACGTTAACATTTAAATCAGTAGACTAATTTTACAGTAGATTTCTCTCCCTAATGTTAGTGGGCATCATTCAACTATTTGGTTGAAAGATTAAATTGAATAAAAAAGATGCTGTCTTTTGCATAAGAGAAATCCCTGCTGGATGCCATGGCACACACTTTGTCTCCCAGTGACTCTGGAGGCTGAGGCAGGAGGGCAGAGGCAGCCTGTGCAACTTAGTGAGAACTTATCTCAAAATAAAAAGTAAAGAAACAGGCTAGGGTTACAGCCTAGTGGTGAAGCACTTGCCTAGCATGCCTGAGGCTCTGGTTTCAACCACCCAATACTGAAAAAAAAATGACCTTTGAGCTGGGATCTTGGTTCTTTAGTTGAGCCTGCTGGTCTTGGGCTGGATCTGCACTATCAGCTCTCTTGGTTCTCAGGCCTAGAGGGATCAGAACTAAGTCACTGGCTCCCTTGGGTCTCCAGTTTGCTGACACAGCCTGCAGGCTTTGGGACTTGCCAGTCATAAGCAAAACTTTCTAATAAATCTCTTTTTACATTTACTATATGTATCCCGCTGGGGCTTAGCTCAGTTGGTAGAGCACCACTCTGGGGTCTCTGAGGACCTTGGTTTGATCCCCAGCACCTCAAAAACAGGAGAAGGGCATGGCAATCCTGAAACAATCAGCCATGGAAAACCCTATGAGGGTCACTATGAGTTGGATATGACTGGAGGGCACCTAACAACAACAACAAATAAATAATATATACATCCTATTCATTCTGTCTTTCTGGAGAACCTGGACTAATAAACTATGCAAACAGTAATCAAAAAAGATCTGGAATGATTATACGAATATCAAACCAAAACCTGATAAAACTAAAAGGAAAATACAATGCAATAGCAATAGTTGGAGACAATGCAGAAGGAAGACAAAGACATGGAAGACATGGACAATGTTACATATGAGGGATGGTTAACAAACACCAATAAAGCCAGCACTGATGGAGCAGACACTTCTGAAGGACACAGTTATTGTCCATAACAGACCACAGATTAGGCCACATTCTAAAATAAGGCTCAGTAAATTTAAAAAAATTGAAATCCTACAAAATAGATCCTTCAACCAGGATAGAGTTAAGTTAGAAATCACTAAGAAGGATTCGGAAATTTTACGAATGTTTGCAAATTAAATAACATGCATACAACTTAGTCAATTTAGGAAATTTTAGATTTTTTTGGAAAATAGTCAATAGGTAAAACAAGAAAAGGTTACGAGAAATAAGTAATACCTGGTGTGTTTATGGTTTAAAATATAGTTAATAATGTTCAGTTAGACATAATTCTTTTAACTCTTAAAAGTATACCCTTTTTTTCTAAATATTACCATGCATTTTCCTAGTCTTAGCAGTAATCTACTGTGCAGAATTGCATCTGGCAAACTTTTGTATTTTTTGAAAACATGTTAAAGTCTCTCTGTAACATGTAGCCCGTTAGTTGTAATGCTACGCATTTATAATCAATGTGATTTTAACTTAATTCAGTGCAACAACTGTGTAAAAAGGACTTTTATATTCAGAGTGGACTGTAATATAAAAGTCTTGTTTGCGATAAAGCCAATGTGTTCATTCATTTAATAGTACTTCTCATTAAACTAATTATATCCTGCCAAAGAAAAAATATCAGCAACCTGTTGGAAATAGTCAATAGTATTCTATTATTTTTGTCTGCATCTGGTTTCTTAGACAGAGCATATTGCTAGCTCTTAATGCAGAATATTTATTCATCTTCATTTTCAAGCCTATAAATATGGAATTTAATACTCTTCCTGAAGTTTTTCATACCATTTTCTTGTATGTTTTTCTTATGTTAATTCTGATGATTACTTCAAAATAAACCCTAAAGGAATTGTATTGTCACCATGCACTGAAACAAGGAGGTTGCCGATCATTCATTGCCTTCCTTTATTCAGACATTTTAGAAAGGCATCTAGGTAATGCTGGACCTGAGATTAAACACCCGGAATACTCATTTTCCTTCCCACTACTTATTTAAATTAAATCAAAATTGTTGTGTCATCGTTTTAAGGATTAAGCTAAATACTTTATTTACTGAAAAAGTACTAGCAAGATCTTTCTCAAGTCCAAACTCTTTTATGATTTAGAGACTAGCTCAGTTGGTAGAGCACTGTGCTGCAGCCTCTGAGGTCCCGAGTTCAATTCCCAGCACCACAAAATTGGGAGAAGGACCTGGCAATCCACTCCCAAGGCAATCCCAAAACAGTTAGCCATTGAAAACCCTATGAGGGTCGCTATGAGTGGGATACTGACTCGAAAGCACCTAACAACAACAACAACAATTTATCTCAGAAGGAAAATCATTTAGTTTTATTTCTGCCCAAGTTGGGATTTTCATCAAATATAAAGTAATAATTAGAGCTCACTCTAACACTCAGTGACGATTTCCATGACTTGTTATTGAGAGTAAAATAATATTAAGAATACATTTTTAAAAAAGCTACATAAAGAGTTAACTACAGTATTTCAGGTTCTTAAAAATTTGTTTAGCATCTCTTTATGGTCAAAATCTTCAGCCATATATTTGGTATAGCTTGAGCTGGCACCTCAAATACTCATATATCCTAACTTTGCATGTAATATACTTAGTATTCTAATCGGTACTATTAAAACATTGAAGAAAATCCCTAGGAAACCATCAGACCACCCAACACACCATGACTTCACACAACCAACTCCTCATGCTGTGGAGGCAGTGTAGATGTTTGGTTAGTAGACTCTCTCAATCCACACAACCTGGATTAATATTCTGGCTTAGCTACTTAATGGTTATGTGACTCCGAAGTAGATTAATCTTTTCAGCTTGGGCTTCACTATCACTGAAAGAATATTAATGGTAGATACTGCACTGGATATTGGTGAGATTAAATGAATTAATAATCTGGCACACAAAAAGCATCCAATAATGTTTATTATTGTCACTATGGATGTTATTACAAAAATGTTTGATATAATTTTATTTACTTTTTTGTTGTTGAGAATAAGACAATCTCTTCCAACCTCTAGAAATTGTAACTTGCCTTTAAAACAGCAATTATCTTTAACAGCTTGATTCAGGTACAAAGGAAATGTCATGAAATTCACACATTGTAAGTACACAATTCAATGATTTTCATTAATTTAGATATTTGTTGCACCTTCAAAACAACGTTTGAGAGCATTCCTTCACTCCAAATTGCTCTCTTATGCCTGTTTGCTGCCAATTCTGAGAACAACTCTGAGAGCCAGGTGACCACTAATTTACTTTGTGTCTCTACAAATCTGCCTTGAAGAACATTTTATGGAAATGCACTCCTACACTAGCAGTCTTCTGCCTCTGGTCCTGTCAATGTCACATAGAATTTGTGAGGAACATTCCTCTTGTAGCATGCATTGGTAGTTTGTTCCTTTTTATGGTTGTGCAGTACTCTGTTATATTGTTGTTGTTGTTGTTGTTGTTAGGTGCCGTCAACTCGGTATCTGACTCATAGCGACCCTCTGTACAACAGGGGAAACACTATTGTCAGTGCTTCTCTGCTGTGCATAGGGTTTTCAATGGCAGATTGATTTTTGGGAGGGGGTTGCCAGGTCCTTCTCCCAAGCCTGCAGCACCTGGTGTTCCCAGGCGGTCTCCCATCCAGGTACTAACCAGGCCTGGCCCTGCTTAGCTTCCGAGATCTG